>JAMPIV010004994.1:180000-240000 GCA_024509875.1 Oreohelix idahoensis
CCAGTTAGCGACCCGTAGCTAGACTGCTTGCGTCAGGGTCAGCGAACATGAGCTGACCAAGACCCTGCTCCACCTCCAAGTGGTGGTCCTGGAAACAGGCTGCATCACTGCAGTCTGGCTGAGTGAGTAAGAATCGAAGAGGAAAAGCTAACCCGGTCCCAAAAATGCCGTGCTGAAGTCGGATGTGTCAGCCAAAAGGCGCAAATATCGCAGCTTTGCTGTAAACGGACACAACGCAACCAAAGTCCTTTTCAGGGCGAACGAAGAAGAAGAAGAAGATACCTTTCGTATGTTTCCACAGCTGAGCGTTCTCGTCTTAGGTTTAAATGTTCAATATTGGTGTTGATTTCGCAAGCATCTGTCGGCGTTGTCTTCATGGCACCACTTATAAACCGTAGAGCGGGATTTAGAACTTTGCCTAGCTTTTGTAGGAGGCTTTTGCTTGCAATAGTTTGGAGGGGGAGCGAATAGTCAATTACTGGGCGCACATATCCAGTATAGAGTTGGCGTAATGAGTGCTGGTCTGCTCCCCACCCACAGGAGGAAAGGTGCTTGATGAGCCTTTGTCTTGTAGATGCTTTCTCAATCAGCTTGTCTATGTGAGGTATCATGGTAAGTCTACGGTCGAGCTGGACAAGATATCTTGGGCATTCTTCGTATGCTAGTTTCTCTCCATTCATCCAGACCTCAATGTTGTTCTCATTAACTCTCTTGTTTAGACTGAACAGGCCGTACACATCTTTCTCTACATTGATTTCAAGTTTCAAGGACTTGCAGTATGCAGAGACGGTTGTCAGGTGTTTGTTCATAGTTTTGGTGATGGTTTGGAGGTGTTTTCCTTTTGTTCAGATGACTAGGTCATCAGCAAATTGTGATCTTTGGCAGGTGATTAAATCTGAGAGGTCATTTATAAATATAAGAAACAGTGTACAACTTAGTGCTGATCCCTGTGGCAGTCCTTCCTCCGGGGTCCTTTGTTTTGATGTTGATCCACTGAATGTTGTTCGGATTGTTCTGTTGTGGAAGAAACCTTTTAGCCAGTTGTCATTCGCCCTGATATTTCCATTCTTCGCATTTTAAAGAGGAGGTCTATCTTCCAGACTCGATCAAAGGCTTGTCTAAGATCAATAAATGTTGCTAGCACATTTTTTTGCTCTTGGAAGGCACCACCTGTCTCTTGTGTGAATCTTATCAACTGATCCATTGTCTGTTTGTTTCTTCTAAAACCTGATTGGTTGGTATTTAATATCTTATTGCTTTCTAGCCACCAATATAGCCTTTCATTTATCATCCTTTCAGTGATCTTGCCTAGGTTTGATGTCAAGGAGATCGGTCGATAGCGTGTTACTTCATTGGATGGTTTGTCCTTCTTAAGGACTGGGATGATATTGGCTTTTCTCCAGTCTGTTGGTAACATGCCTTCTCTCCAGGTCTTGTTAATGAGGTCAAGGATGGTGGAGAGTTCATAATTTGAGAAATTTGAGATCATCTCGTTAGTGAGCCGATTCAGGTACAGCAGATTCTCCTTTCTTTCATTTTTTAGAGTCATCTTGAGTTCTGAAAGAGCTTTTCAAAGACCTCACAGCTAGCTGTTGGTTGTTTCTCCGTCATTTTGGTGAGTGATCTGATAGCACTGTCAAGTCTCTTGCGTGGTTGTTTGTTGTTTACGTTGAACAAAGTGCTTATTGAAGGCTTCTGCTTTCTGTGCATCCGTTGTTAAGCGGTTCGTAATAATGGGTTCATGGTTTTTCTTTTTTTAATTCCTGAGAGATTTAATATGAGGCACCTTGCTTTCTTTCCGTCTTTTTGCAAGTTTAACTCTCCACATTTCTTAGCCCATGTTTCTCTTTTTTGCTTGTGTGTTCAGAAGTTTAACCTTTGCAGTTAGACGGTTATAATTTGCTTTGTTGGAGGGGGTTTGGCTGTTTCTCAGCTTGCCGTCTTGCATTTTTCCTTTCGTTTACAGCGGCCTCCAGTTCTGTACTCCAGTAAGGTTAAATCTTTCTCCTACATCCTCGTGGAATGGCTTCTTTTGCAGACTGCAGTAGTTCTGTGGTGATTTTACTATATACCTTGTCTATGTCCAGCGTCATGTCGATGGCCTCTAATCGGTGTCGCACTTGTCTCCTGAAGAAATGCCAGTCTGCCTTTTTGTAGTTCAATGGGGGTGATGTTAAGCACTTTATTGTTATTTCCCTGGTGTTTGTGATCTCTAGGAGGACGGGTCTGTGGTCACTTCCGATGTCGTCGAGCACTCTAATTGAGCAATGTGGGTCAATATCTGCTGTTACTAGGGTGAGATCTGGTCTGCTTTTTGTTCCACTGGCGCGGTAGAGCAATGTCGGTGGGGTGTGAGCATTCTGCAGTAGGATGAGTGTGATAGTGTTAGTGAGTTCTTCTATAGCTATTCCTGTTGGGTTCTTGTCTGTGTAGCCCCACAGAGGTGAATGACCATTCATGTCACCAGCAATGATCATTCTCCTCAAGTCCGTGGTCTGGAAAGGCTTCAGAGCAAGGTGTGTTTTTGGCGTGTTGTAAATGTTCATGATTTTCAATGGCTTTCCACTACTCCAGACTATCACTTCCTGTAGATCTGTTTCGTGATTGGTTTCAAGAGCGGAAACCTCAGCCTGTGTGTCATTCCGGATAAGTGTCACTAATCTTTGACATTTTATACACTTGCACTGGTACACTGTGATAGCCTGTGATATGGAAGGAGGTGACTTTTGGTAGCATTGCTTCTTGGATAACTGCAACAAGGATTTTAAGGTCCAGTAGAAGCTTAGTTAGTTCTAGTTTTTTGTTTAGAATTCCTGATAAGGGAGGCAGTCCAGTGTATCAGTATTCCAGAATCGTCACGTCCTGCCAGAAGGATAGCATATACATCTGGGTCAGCTAATTCATCATTCTTCAGTCAGCTTTACCAACACTTCTGCAGTGATTGTATATCTGGCATTTCCCGCCAGCTAAGAGGCTGTCACATAGGGACAAAGGTGCAATGTCCGCTGGCCTGCATCTCTTTGTCATCCATGGGGATTATTGGATAGAAGACAAACAGTGAAGAATACGGCAAGAAAGCATTTAACCCATGAAGTGGAGGTGGATTGGTGCAGATCAGAGCTAGTACCACTCGCCGGTGGGTTCTGCATCTACACCTACAGGGTTCGATCTACTCCACAGCCCTTTTGAGTGGCCCCTCACCAAGGACCTGTCCGGCTTGGGTGACCCTGCCAGGAGTAAAACTCTCGACGGCATAGCTCCCGGGATCATTGGTGCGCACAAGCTCTGCAACCAATGGCAAGGTAGGTTTAGATGTGGAGATATATATATATATATATATATATATATATATATATATATATATATATATATATATATATATATATATATATATATATATATATATATATATATATATATATATATCCTCTCCTGACTATCAAAAAATCACTCTCCATTCATATCTGTGAAACTTTTTGTGTCTCCTGTCAAACATCTCACTCCCATTTTAATTCTATCAGTCATATTATTAAATCAGTTCACGTCAAACACAGGGCCGCTGTTTTTTTTTTCTTCTGAGTCCTGGGTACACACAAGTGAAACTTTCAACTAATTTCCCTTAAAAAAAGAAGACAAAAATCAATATAAAAAAGAAAGAAAGGAAGAAAGAAAAAGCACAGAATCGCTACTAAAATGGCACAGAAGTCAAAGATCAACAAAAACTAAAACAGAAATAAAAAAATCCGCAAAAAAAAAAAAAAGACAAAACAAAAAACTAGCACAGTAGTCAAATAACAAAAAAAGCTGAGAAGATATAAAGAAATCACAATGCAAACAAACTCTCTAGTAAGGAAGTCATTTTTATTTTTCAGTTGCATTATTCGACAAAAATATTGGACATCGACTGTCTACAATGTCCTCAACGGGACCACATCAAATGTTGTTAGAGGTTGTGTTTTCGTTTTTTTTTCTTTTTTAATTATTGCTGTTTAATATTCGAATCTGGTATTCCCATTACTGATCGGCAGCTAATAAGCCAATCAGGTAGCCGGTGAAAGTGACATAGACTTCATTGCTCCTCCCATAAAAGTCCCCAGTTCTCTCTGTCTTCACGTAGACTCTGTCTTTATATTGCAGTCTTAAAGTGACAGAGTTTGCTGAAACAGATGAAATAATATGTTTTATTACATACTGTCCTTCTGTTATATTATTACGATTTAGACTTTCATCGCTCTACAGCTCTGCAAGAAGCATAGGACTTGGACAAACTCATGTCAAGGTCTTCTGCAGTCTAGGTCTTTCCGTACCTTACCCATCTTTTCTTTTCTGTATCCAGTTCTCTTCTCCGTGTGTATTTTGGTCTCCCACTACTTTTCTTACTCTGGGGATGCCAGAACAAGGACTACCTTGTAATGCTATCAACAGGCTTGCTCTATGTGTGTCCTATCCATCACCAGCGTCTTCTTCTCAACTCTTCTTCCACTGGCATTTGTCTGGTTCTTGTCATCAGTTCCACGTTTGTGACTTTATCATACCAGTTCAGTCCTTCTATTCTACACTGTGGTGTCTGCCCATTCACACCACATGTTAGATTTATTGAGTTTGAGTCAGTGCTGATAAATGAGGCACTATTTGGAATATTGAAAATGATGCGCACCAGAGATATGACGTATTGAAAGCGAATTTGTAGAGTTGCTTAGATTTATGATGACGTGTTGCGTTGGTATGCTAACACGTGACGACATTATAATTGTACGCTTTGTATTCTGAATTCCGTCCTAGTCAGACGTGACTTTTTCAACGCTCCCGTTAAGGATAGTAATTGTGTAGAGGTTTCTCTATTATAAGGCACCAGGGTCTGCCGACTTGTTATGGATACAAATAACGTCTCATTTTGATGGATGAATCATTCTTCAGTTCAAGAATAGTTGCAGGGAGTATATTATTAATAAGTATCCAAATTATAATTATCGCCAAACTTTGGTTATTCGTTACCGGATTACCGACATACGGAATCGCGAGTAAATAGCCAGACGTTGTGACGATTGATGAAGTAAATACAGGAGACGCTCTTATATTTCGCATGAACATGATGTATAATTGATTAATACTATGTCTTACTATGGACTTATCAACTAACTATCATTGAAGTTTGATCAGTTTCACCCAACATTCGTCACCTTCATATATTAGCACGATCGCTCCAAAGAAATAAGTCAAAGATAATAACGAGAAAATAAATAAAGACGTGGCCAGAAATAATGAACACTTTTTATTAATAAAAGAACTGTATAAAATGTCAAGCACCAAAGACAGACCTCCAAGCCACAAGCACGCGCAACAAAGTGGTAACAAAGTGGTAACAAAGGTCACCTCATCAGTCCATTCGGTCACTCGTTTTTATTAAAAAAAACACATTTCGTCTCGAACATTATAAATTAACACCGTCTCTGCAACGTGTCTTACACTAGTGAAGGTCACACATTTTTCAACGCTGAATTCATTTCCAAGATTCCTATTTAATTGAAATTTATATCTTCTGTCTGCCAAGCATTGGCTTGTGAGCGTGCTCTATTCTGACTTCTAACGAAGTGAGATCTTCTGCTATCTGAAAAATGGCCTGAATGAGAATGTCCATTGTTGTCCCTGTCATAATGGCCACCCAGTGGTGACAAATTATGATTGTCAGTATATTTGTTGTGTGAATACTGGTTATTTCGACACCATTGGTTATTGTTATAATTGTTGAAATTATGCCTGTCTCTACCCCGTGACGATTTACAAGAACGTTTTCAAATTACGTCAACATGTTTGGTGATGACTATATTATCCATGCTGTATATCAAACTACCAACGGGCTGATCACCCGTTTGCCAGTCACTTCGATTACGGAAACAACAGCAAATGGATTGATTTGTCATTGCCCTAAAGACGCCAATAGGCGTGATGGGAAACAATGGCAAAGAAAACCTATCTGCTGTTGCCCTAAGACGCCACTAGGCGTAATGGCCACTGACTGCTTTGACGGTCGGTGGCTAAGGATGGAAGAAGAAGAAGTATGTCAAACTATATTGCGTGGAACGATGCATTGAAGTTACAGCGAGGAGTGGATGCTCATGATCGATTAAGATAAGTAATGTTATGTAACGTCATGGTTGTTGGTCCTATCATTGTTGGGCAAATCTCGCTTCTTTTTTGTTATATGTTTCTTTTCTGTTTCTCTTGCGGGCGGTTGGAAAGGGGACGACACGAAGACATTTTATGTTTCAGTGTCGTTGATCTATAGGGTGATTGCATTAATTTCTTTCAGGGATTCAGCATTTAGTGCTGTCGTGATTACCGCTCTGTTTGAAATTAAAGCTTTCATGCGTGTTAGCTGTGCTGTGATTCGTCGTATTTTTTTTTTAATTTCAATTTTGTTCGTCATATTAGTCTTACGTGGGTCTTCCCTGGCTATCTTTTGTAAGATTTACAGTAAGTGTAGGTGGATATGTCGTCGTGTCTCGTTTGTTACTGGTGGAAACATTAATTTTCTTTTATCTTAGAATTTTCAACTATTTACATTGTTCTCTTTCCCTTATTTTGTTTCCATCCATGTCTGTCGTTATTCATGTCGTGATAATTTTCCTTTGCAGCATACATATTAATACATTATTTATTAATTTACTATAATTCAATAACATTGTTTGTTATATATCCTACGATTCTTGTGGATAAAAAGAAGCAGGATCAAACACGATAATTATTATATTAATAAGCGTCTAAGTGAGTTGTGCAGATGATATATATATTCACATTGCGACTACACCAGTAATACACACTAGTCCATAGTGTTATGGACTAAGTAAGGCAGAAGATAACCTATTTATTGACTTATTGTTTAGAAGGTTATTCTTACTATTATACGATGGCGACTCTTGACTATTTTATTAAACAAGGCAAAGCTCTGGATATGGAAGGCGCCATTTAAAAAAAAAATTTGCTTTGACTGCATATGAAAAAGCAGAGGCAAAAGAAGAAAGAGAAAGAAATGAGAATAGAGAAAGAGAAGAAAGGGAATGTGCTTTGGTTAAAGAAAAAGCAAATAGGGAAGAAAAAATTCGTATGGCAGAAATCGCTGCGGAACGAGAGAAAATGGAACAAGAAAAGGCAATTCGTTTAGCAGAAATTGCTGCCGAGGAGGCAAAATTTGAAAGAGAAAAAGCTTTTGAGGTTGAGAAACTTCGTTTTCAACAACAGCATGTTTCCCAGGATTCAGATGGTAAGCGTTCATCGAAGAAAGCGACCACAACACCTAATTTTAATTTAAGACTACCATCTTTTTCTCCCCCTCACGATGATATGTTTCTATTTATTAAGATTTGAGGAAAGAGTCTCTTGCTTAAATATTGATAAAGATTCATGGTCTGGTATTTTTTCGGGTCTCCTCACAGGGGATGCAGTTGGGGTCTATCTAGGTATAGACTAAGAGAGGAGACACGATTTTCAGGTCGTAAAGACAGCATTCATACGCAGATATGGGCTGGACCAGGAAGGCTATAGACAAAAATTTCGTTCCATGTTGCTGGTTGAGGGTAAAAATTTTAAGGATTTTGTTTCCTCCATAAAACTTTGTCTCCAAAGATGGGTTGAGCAGGCTTCTATACCTAAAACTTTTGAAGGAATATGTGATCTCTTATTAAGAGATAAAATTGTTTCGTCGGTAAACCAGGATTTTGTATCATTCTTACAAGAACGTAATCCGACGAGTGTCGAAGAAATGGAACAATTAGGGCAACAATTTTTCGTTGCTCATCCAAACTTGTCATTGAGCAGAACATAAGTCTTGGGCTTATTTACTGCGTGTGCTGCTACGCGCGGGAGATCGCGCACTCGGAGCTTGGACAGACGATATAATCATAGAAAAAATAATCACACGTTCTATAGGTGTAAAGATAATTTTTACCATAATCGCTCACCTTCACGGGGTAGAGACAGGCATAATTTCAACAATTATAACAATAACCAATGGTGTCGAAATAACCAGTATTCACACAACAAATATACTGACAATCATAATTTGTCACCACGGGGTGGCCATTATGACAGGGACAACAATGGACATTCTCATTCAGGCCATTTTTCAGATAGCAGAAGATCTCACTTCGTTAGAAGTCAGAATAGAGCACGCTCACAAGCCAATGCTTGGCAGACAGAAGATATAAATTTCAGTAATGGCATTCATTCGACCAATAATCACGCCTATGCGTGTAACGTCGATTTAGAAAATTCTAATAATTGTACGAAATGTAAGATGTTATTTCCGCCTGGAGCTACACCACGGCTTAAATGTGGTCATGCATTACCAGTGTTGTCGTCTTATGATGGTGTTGGTACTCTCACTATACATAATAGGTTTTTGTTTAAAACTCTAATTAAAATTTTGAGGGATACTGATTGCCTCTTTAGCTACTGCTAAAACTATTACACATACAAATAATGTCAGACATTGGTATCAATTTCATGACAATATTTTGATACATTGTTTTGATAATTATTCTTCAGTACCCAGACAAATTGTAGTACCTACGTCATTTCGATCACTAGTTTTGTTTAATGCACATGATGTTCCTTTTGCGGGTCATATGGAGATTTCCCGCACAGCTTATAGAGTGATGGCACATTTTTTTGGCTAGAGGTTCATAAGGACCTCGCAACTTTTTGTAAATCGTGCACTGTTTGTCAGGGAGTTGCACGTAAGGGTGCGCATCAGTTGGCACCCATACAGACCACAGATATCTCTGTGCGACCTTTTTATAAGATGGCTGTCGACATCATCGGGCCTCTTCCGGTGTTATCATCTAGAGGATTCCGCTTCATCTTAACTTGTATCGACCTCTGCATCAGATGGCCTGAAGCCATACCTGTTAAGTCCATTACAACGATGTCGGTGACCGACGCATTATTATCTACATTTTCACGCATCGGATTTCCTGAAGAGTTTCTCTCGGATCATGGAACGCAATTCACTTCAGGTATGTTCTCAGAAAAAATGTAATGTGCTTCACATCCGTCATACACTGAGTGCCAGATTAAATCCGCAATCAAACGCGGTTGTAGAACGCTGGAATTCTACACTAAAACAGATGTTAGGCAAAGTAACAACGATGTTCCCCCATGATTGGGACCGATTGATACCAGTGGTTCTGTTTGCTTATAGAGAAGTTCCTAATCGTCAAACCGGGTTCTCGCCGTTTCAATTAATTTTCGGGGCTAATCCAAGAGGACCAATGTCTATCTTGCATGATTTGGTGATAGAAAATGAAGCTAACACGGTTACGAAATCTAGTCACCAATATGTCACAGATCTACGCCAATGCATTGTGGACGCGTGTGAGATCGCGGCTGAAGCATCAGAATTAGGAAAATATAAGACTCGGTCACGTATTAATCGTGATAGACTATTAACAGCATTATCGATTAACGATGAAGTTTTTGTTTTCTTGCCACTCAACGGAGATCATTTGTTGGTTACATGGCAAGGTCCTTTTAAAGTTGTGGGTAAGAAAACCGACGATGATTACATCATCGATATTAGAGGAAAAAGAAAAACATTCCACACTAACATGTTACTACTTTACATTTCTCGACCTATTCAACTCAAACATATTTGTGAATATATCACAAATCAATCTCATCTAGCATTTATTGCTTTAGTTTATGAAGTATCAACCAGTTTCGCGGATGTACCGCTTGATTTTCCTGTGGTACCTATCCAAGCTTCTAAATCTTGGAAGGATGTAGTCATTTGTAACGATTTACCGTCAGATAAGAAGAATCAGATTCTCGATCTATTGAAATCTTTTGAAGGTGTGTTGTCTGATCTGCCTGGAAGAACAAACATTATTTCTCACGAAATAAATTTATCGGATCCCACTCCGATTAAGTTACGACCGTATGCATTTCCTTTGCATGTTAGAGAGCAGGTTGATAGCGAGGTTGACAATATGATTAAAATAGGTATAATCTCTCCATCAGATTCTCTATTTTGTTTTCCGATGGTAGCAGTACGGAAGAAAGACAGATCCATTCGCATATGCATTGATTTCCGTTGACTAAATAAAGTCACGATATCGGATTCTAAACCAATGCCTTTGCTGAAGGACTTGCTACCTCGTTTAGCTTCCGCTACTTTCTTTAGCAAATTCGATTTGTCAAAAGGGTATTGGTAGATCATTTGACCGAAGAATGTAAACCGTTGACGGCGTTTGCAACATCGAAGGGTTTGTTCTAATACAATGTCATGTGTTTTGGGCTCAAAAATGCGCCTGCAACATTTGTACGGATAATACGTCGAGTATTTGGGAGCCGTACTGATCTTATATAGATGACATTTGCATGTTTTACGATACATGGGAAGAGCATGTGGATGGTGTACAATCTTTACTACAGACATTTAGAATACACAATCTCACAGCCCGTGCATCCAAAATAGAAATTGGGTTCAATGGAATTTCATTTCTAGGACACAAAATGGCAAACATGTAATACAACCTGATGAATCTAATTTAAAACGCATATTTGATCTTATAATCCCAACTACAAAGAAGCAAGTACGGAGTTTATTAGGATTGGTGAATTTTTACCACAAGTTTATTCCACGGTTCTCGTCTTTGACTGCTGTCTTACCTGATCTAACTAAAAGAGGTATGCATAACAAAATAATCTGGACAGAACAATGTAACCAGGCATTACAAAACATTAACAACTCATTTTTCCACAGTATCTTATATTAAGACTGCCAGATTTAAAACGATCGTTTACTGTTGTAACAGATGCTTCGTTCCACGCAACAGGCGGGTGTTTGGGACAAAGGTTTGATGGCAAGTTTTATCCGGTCTACTACTTGAGTAGGAAACTGTCGGAAGCCGAATCCAAGTACTTTATTTTCGACAGAGAATTATAAGGTATAGTATGGACTTTGAATAAACTTCAAAAGTTTGTGGTAGGTACGCATTTTACTATAATGACAGATCAGAGAGCGTTAACGTATCTCCAAACCTGTAAATCACCTAGTGCAAGACTTACGAGGTTCGCGTTACAGTTTATAGCTTATGACTTCGATATCATCCATATAGAAGAACATAATAATGTAATTGTAAATACTCTTTCGAGAGTAATACATTGAACAATGTAGCAGAGAATTTCCTGGGTATGGGAAGTGATGACAAAATTTATTTCTATTTATAACCGAGGGATTTATAGATGATATAGTGATATTTCCTTAGCGTTCGCATGTTGATTACAGTTTGTTGACGCATATTTTAACTTCATTTCATTCATCGTGGAATCATTTCACTCATTGCTTGGAATTTGATTTTCCATTTTATCATTATAGTTATCATGGTTATATATTTACGATTATGAAATATTCCCCAGCATGTTAAATACGAATTTATGCATGGTGTATACATGGATATTATGGTAATCGATTAATCGTAGTGGTGTTACCAAAAGTAAGTAATTTATTTCGGATGATGGCCTGGAAACCTGCAGTTTCCAGTAACGCAAGAGAAGGGGGGGGGGTAATATGTGGTGTCTGCCCATGCACACCAGATGTTAGATTTATTGAGTTTGAGTCGGTGCTGATAAATGCGGCACTATTTGGAATATTGAAAATGATGCGCACCAGAGATATGACGTATGATTGTTTTGTGTAAGACCAAGGTGTTGACGAAAACCTTTGAGCAATGTGACAGCTGGATTTCGGCTGTGTTTTCATTTTTGCGTTCCATGGGGAACCTATTACGAAGTGTTCACCTTTCTTAAGGGATGTGGATTATACAATAGAAAGGATACTCTTGGAACAGGATTAATCCTGTCATGATGATGTTCTGTAAATAAGGATCAGTCTTTACGAAGTGATATGTATGCTACATTGGATATAGGTTTATTAAAGGATATTGAGCTAGATTATGAAGGAAAACTGTCTTAGTTCCTTATCGTTGATTGGGTCAGTTAAAGGGCCCGCATTTATGTTGTGGATCGGAAGAAAACATATAATCGTTAGGACATTTCACCGTAGACGTACCAGAGCAACGAGCATTAATATGTAACAACAGCAGGAGCAATCAAATACAAATTAACCTAATGAGTATAGGTTTCGAGTGTGGACAGGGGAAGCTATTTACCTGAAATAATAATAAAACAACACGCAGAATGTGGAGACAGCGCCCCGCCACATACACTAACACCCATCTTTGAAAGTATGTAGCTTTCTGGTTGTTGTTTTTATAGTTCGCCATGATTCAGAGCGATACAATAAGACTGACTCGACAATTGAGTTGAAGATTCTTTTTTGTGTTGGACTTGATTTCTCTTGTTCTCCATATGTTTCCCAATGCAAAAAAAAAAACGCCTCTTGGTTTTTGTATTCTTATTTTGATATCATTGTCTGTCCCTCCAACTTTGTCTATATTACTTCCAAGATATGTGCACGATTCTACATCTTGTAGTTGTGTTTCTTCAAGTTCAACCTTGTTATAATTTCTTGCATTTATTCTCATAATCTTTGTCTTTTCCCTGTGTATTTTCAGGCCCACTTGTTGTGACCTCTCATCGAGAATTTTCATTTTGTCTTGCATCTGAGTATGGTTGTGAGACAGAAGAGCCAAGTCATCTGCAAAATATAGGTCATCAAGCTGTTTAGTCAGATTCCACTGGATTCCATTTCTGTTGTGTGATGTCGATGTTTTAATAACCCAATCTATTACTAGTAAGAACTGAAATGATGACAAGAGGTATCCCTGTCGCACTCTCGTTCTAATCCCAAACGGTTCTGTAAGCTGTTCTTCATGAAGAACTCTGCATGTCATGTCGTCATAAGTCTTTGTTAGGAAGTTAAGGATCTTCATTGGAACTCCATAATGCCTCATCAACTTCCAAAGTGATTTACCGACTACACTCCCAAATGACTTTTCATAGTCCACAAATCCGCTGAATAGCGGTGAATTCCATTCCAGACTTCGTTCAACTATTATTCGCATAGTGACTATCTGGTCTGTACAGTATCTGTCTTTGTCGAAAACCTTCTTGTTCATCTCTCAGTTGCTTCTTTGTGGACTTTTGTAATCGCTCAATGATGATTATTCAATACTTTTCCTGGCACTGATAGTAACATTATTCCTCTATAATTTGTGCACTTTTGTAAATTTCCCTTCCTAGGCAATTCGACCAGATAACCTTCTTTCCATTCTGCTGGTATTTCTTCTCTCTCTCATTGACTAATAGGGAAACTAATATATATAATATATATATATAATAACCATCAACACCTTCCTTCCCATAAGGAGCATAGGCCTTCAATAAACTTATGCCAAGTCTTCCTGTCTCGTGCTATCAGCTCCACAACTTTCCATACCGTCTTCATCCCCTTCACGTCTGTCTCCTGTTCTCTTCTCTATGTGTTCCTTGGTCTCCCTGTACCTCTCTTACCGGGGGATCCCAGAACAAGGACTGCCTTGTAATGCTGTCAACAGATTTCCTCAAGTGTTACCTATTGTCACGGCGCTATTTCGCAGTGCATCTTCTGTATAAAAAGTCAGCCTGGCAACGCCGGGTATAGCCAAGCCGGCGAGTCATGTGACTACCGGAAGCCGGGAAACCAGACGCGAAGGTAGTCAGTGAGAATCTAGCCACCGTCTTGGTCGGATGCGGATATTCCATTTTTATCAGCAAGTTAGCTGTGCATTTCTGAATGCTTGCCATATTTCGGTCCTGGTGGATTATTACGTGGTTATTCTAGTACAGTGTCGTGTCTAGATTGTATAACTTTCAGGCCGTAGATTTATAAGTTGACAATGATTTGAGTATTTCTTTGACACACTTTTGCCGCTCAAGGTGAGAGATAGTCATTGCAGTGTTTTTCAGTGTAAGTCTTACTGTGGTGTATGATGCTGATAGCTTAAGCTGTTACGGCAAGTTACATTGGCATTTCATTTTGATGTTGTATTTCATGCGTTTGTTGGCCGTGTGAGGCCAGATTGTGTTGTGCTTAGTAGTAGAGGGAAATTTCTGTTAAAGGTGTTGATTACTTATGTCAGCCATTGGTGTGTTGTCATACTCCTAGAGGAGCGAGCTTAGTACTGTTATTATAAATCCACACTGCAGTGGTGCAACCATAGTGAATTCGTTCTTGACAACTGGGGACATCGTCTACACAGTGGTTCTAACAACTGGGGAGCTCTTGTCTGACTCGTTAGAGGCCGTGGGGTCTATATCATAGATTATAGAAGTCTAGAAAGTTCTATGCACACAGATTGATAGAACGTGATAGCAGCATTGTGTTGACTTCATCGGGTTTTCCAGTCTTTCTCGGGAGTGTGTTCTCTGTTTGTTGACAAACATTAGCCATGACCTGTTTACGTTCTGGTGGTGACACGCTAGCGGGATTTGACCTAGATTGGAAATAGGGCACAGTGTAAGGTTGGTGTTGTCAGTACAGATAATATTTGAAAGTTATTGTGTTCGATGCTGTTTGGAAAGTTAATATTGTGCTAGGGTGTTAAGTATTGATAGGAGCGGTGTCAAAAGTGATAGAGTAAGGCTGCAGCTGGCGGCTGGCATCACAGTTTGAGATATTACAAGGCACAATGTGTAGCTTAGTGCTAGTAAGGTGGTGATCCAGTCGGAGCAGCGGAGGTTAGTGTGACAATTGTCGGCAGTTGGTTCATAATTGATGTAGAGTAGAATAGTTTGGCAATATTTGTCGGTAATATTTGGGGCCTGGGTGACTGACTGTGGTGTCGTCAGGAGGGAAGAGTTCGTCAATATTGGTTGGTAATATACGGGCTCGAGTGCCTGACCGTGTGTGTTGGCAGAGGATTATAGATCTTCAAGATTAGTGGATATTAGGAGTATCAATAATGGTGGTGGTATCTCAGGATGTGTGTAACTCCTCTTATCTGCATCATGGTCTAGATCAACTCAACCATTGTTTGGTACGCAGCCAATCTGCAGTTGTGCCATTGCTCGTGCTACTCTACGCACCTGAGGAACATAAATCTCTGCGTTTCTGCCATGTTCTGTCGTGATCATACCTTACCGATGTGCCTTTCCAGTGAAAGCCTACCCATGCCCTTTCGTGGTCCTAGTAACGCTTGAATGGAGGCCGGTTGCCGAAGCCTACTGATCTGAGTGGTCCTGGTATTTACTGTGCTGAAGAGTGAAGACTGCCGAGGTCCTATCATTCTTGAAGAGACGAAGTATCGAACTTTACGCATAGATTATGCGCATCACCGTGCCAAAAGACATTATTGTAGTATCTGGTACATAGACTTGTGAAGAAGTCTTGTTTTCTGGACATTGTTTGATGTACGGTCAAAATTCTTGCTGTGGACAGTGCTGAGATAACACCGTGTGGAACATTATTTTTGTTTTGATGTCTTCAAGTCTGTGAAGTCTAGTTCGTACTGTTTCATCTATCATCTTCTGGGTTTGCGGTACTACGTGGAGGAGCATCGCTGGATCGTTAGTTAAGTTATTGTTTGTATATCTGGGTATGATCTGTTGTATTTATGTTTTTTTTCCTCTAAATTCTATTGTCTTCCTTCAAAATTTTCTTTTCTGTCTATCCACCTGGTACAACTTATCGTACAGTCTGGTCTTCTAGAGTAGTGGGACATTTCTGTTGGGGTCGTGTTAGGTTAGCATAAAGCAATAAGCTTTGTTCTGTTTCTACGTCTGTTTCTTGAGGTTTGCTTATTGGTTTGTTTTTGTTTTTCTTTCCTTGTATTTTGTTCTTTTTCCTCGCTTTCCTTGTAGAAACTTAGTCTGTGTCTTTTTATGGTGTTAGTTAGTTAGATAGGATCTGTCACTCTATTTCCTATCACTTGGGGTCATTGGTATTATATACATAGTAAATCTTGGATATGTTATAGTGATATTATTGCTTATATGTTATTTAGTTTATTTTGATTGGTGTGATTTAGTTTGTGGCTAGTTAAGGAGGTAGCTCTCAACACTTCATTGTTAAGTGTAGTTGTTGTTTAGTCAGCTGTGTTTCACATTATATTTGTGAGTTCAAGGGTGGACGGGTGGCGAGTTTAATTCTTCCTTTTCTTACTTGTGCAAAAAGATTGGATTAGACTGATTTCTTCTAGGGTGTGGCTGTGGTGGAGTCAGACAGAAGGGTTTCCCGCGACTGCCCTATTTAACATTCCGAGCTCAGTATTTGTTAAACGTACTGGTGGAGTTTATATTTACGTTGTCTTGTACATTCAGTAATTCTATTGTTGTGTTTGAGTGGTGTGATCTCTCGTTCCTTCTTGCTATCTTGTAAATACGTTAACGGGTTTCCCTTGTTTTCGTCCGTTGTCAGTAACGCATTGTATATATCAGTCTATCCCTGCTCTGACCTTGTCTGTCATTTTATTCCTCGTGACTGGTATTTATCGTAGTGTTTGGTGTGTGTCTTATCATCTGTGGAATGTTCATTTTTTGCCATTTGTAAACATGCTAAAGAACTGAAATACTGTCAGAGTACAGCACCAGCGTGGGTGGTAGTAAGATACTGCGGTGAAGAAGCTGTCTTATTTTTCAATTTTTTGGCGGCGCCACAACCTTACAGCTGTGAGGTGGTGTAGCACCAAGAGGTATTACGAACCAGAGAAATACAACTTTCGACTATAGTAAGGGTCTTTTTAGTTGTATCACAGAGACTAAGTGGTCGGAAGGACCAAAACCTAGAAAGTAAGGAGACAGTAGCCAAGAGGTGAAGTGGATTATATTTATACATTGACAGGTGAAGTTGATTATATTTATACATTGAGAGGTGAAGTGGATTATATTTACATGCATATGTTTGTACTTTTAGAAGTGATATTGCTATTTATATATCATTACTGCATACGTTGTAAGCAGAGAGGTATCTGCTGATATAAGGGAGGGGGTTTTTGGTATATGTTATTAAGTAGTTGCGTAGTGAGAATCTATAGCAAAAGAAGCAGAGTCATTGATAGTATTGAGTATTGTGAGTGTACATCATGGACTTAGAGGGTTTCATTCGCATAGGCAAAGAATGTGGGTACACTGGGAAAGAACTAATGGATTATGCCAAGGCAGAACTCCACTCAAAAGAGAATCTGAATGCCTTAAGAGCTTTACGTGCCAGGAACGAGAACTCAAGAAGGCAGAGTTAGAATTGCAAGAAAAGAAGATGGAACGAGAATTACAGGAAAAGAAGATGAAAGAGGATAGAGAGTTAGAATTACAGGAAAGGAAGATGAAAGAAAAGAAAGAGTTTCAAGAAAGGAAGATGAAAGAAGATAACGATTTTAATCAGAGGGAGTTAGAGTTAGAATTAGAAAAGGAGAGAATGAGAATAGCTCTGGAAGAGAAGAAGATTGATAAGGAAATACAATTGAAGAGATTAGAATTGTGTGCGAGTGGTCAGAACTCGACTCCGAAGGAGTCTCATCGTCCCTTTAGGCTGTGTCTGCCAAATTTTAACAGCAAAATCGACAGTTTAGATTTTTTCCTTGAGAGGTTCAAGGCCGAATGCGTGGCCTGGAAGGCTGACAGAGATCAGTGGCCATCTCTGTTATCCACATTGCTAGTGGGGCCTGCGATGGAGACCTTTCATAGCCTCCCGCTGGAAGAGCGGGCGGATTACGACAAGGTGAATGAACGGTTGCTCCGGAAGTTCCGTTTGATGGCTGACGTGTACCGGACGCGGTTTAGAAACACCGTGCTAAGTGCAGACCAGGACTCTAGGACTTCATCTCGAAGATCAAGCTTCTGCTGAATAGATGGATCGAGTTAGAAGGAATTACAAAGGACTATAATGGTCTAGTTGACCTAATGCTACGGGACAAAGTGTTGTCGTCTTGTTCTAAGTTGGTAGCATTTTTTTTCAGGAACGTCAACCTAAGGACATTGAGTCCTTGGCACAGTTGGGCCACCATTATGTCCTTGCCCATCCGGGCAAACCCATCCATCGGTCTGGTCTGTCTGACGCCTTAAATGCTGGTGTCGGCAAAACTCAGCGACATCCATAGCAAAATCAGTCAGTCGGTGCAGACTGGTGCCAAAAGCAGAAGGACGATAGGCCTTCCAGTCCCTATCAACCACGCAGAGGGAATTACGGTAATTTCCGATATCATCGGAATGGTTGGTCGAACTGGCACAACCGACAATGGAAAAGTGATAGCGATGGGGGAGAGCGCCAAACGAGAAAGCAGGTACGCTTTGAGGAGTCTCGGGACGAAGATCGGTTCTTTTATAAAACAAAACATTCCAAGCCGAGGAATGGGTCTGCTGATAGCCGATAATCCGACTCCAATGCGCGGTCTTTACCAGTTAGCAGTCCCAGCAATATTCGACGCGATGAGTCAAGAAGGGAACGCAGATGTTCCAATTGTAATGGAAGGGGTCATTATGCTGTCGTGTGCACTACCCCATTTGAACACGCGAATTCCGCGTTTGTGTTGGACACAGTCAATAGCGAGGACTGTGTGGGGAGTCGTCCTATGTTCCATGCTAACGAGAATACAGTGCTACACTGCGGGCATGCGGTACCATGACTGTCGGCGGTCCATGAGACTGGCAAGGTGGCTCTCCACAAAGGTGTGGTTGAGAAGAGACCAGTCTCGGTGTTGAGGGACACCGGATGTACCACAGTTGGGGTGCGTCGTTCGTGTAGTGACGAGTCCTGCCTTACAGGCAAAACTGTAAAGTGTACCACGTTTGGGGGCAAAGTTGAGTCTTACCCCCAGGCGTGTGTTAATGTGGACATCCCATTCATAACAGGTACAGTGAACGTGTTCGTCATCGAGAACCCAGTCGCGGATTTGATCGTCGGCAATGTACGGGGAGGGCATAACGCAACGGGATTGGCTGGAGCAGAGGCTCAACAACACCAAAACCCCGAGGCGGATGATCAGGTGGTCGAGGTATCACCACCTGAGAAGAAAGTACATCTGAGACGGGGTTCGCGGCAGGCGCGCATGAATACTCATAGTCCGGGGCCGTGGGACACGAATAGGAACAGAAGAGGCATATCTGAGGGCCTGATAGCGAGTGACTGCGCGGTATGGGTTCGCAATTATCCCCTGAGGGCTAGTTGGCGCACACTCAGAGGAGTGTTTAATGAGGTTGTGCCGGTTAGATTCGTGGAGGTATTGTCATTGCGGGACAATACCAAAGTTGCACGAGTGACTTTCGGAAATAGCTGGGGTGCGCATGATGCAGTCAGGTGGAAGCACAAGTCGTTGCTTCATAACCACCTGCTGATAGTCCAGCAATAGCAGGGATAGGTATCGGGTCTCGCGTTCAGTTAGGGTGTTTCGGTTAAGGCGAACCGAACTATGGAGTCTGACATACGCCACCAGTACTATTCTGATAAAATTTAATTTTTTGTGTGAAACTTTATAATGTACTGAGGAGGTGTTTACATGTGATAGTGGGTAGCAATTAATTGCAACCACGTCAGAGATGTTTTGTGTACTGGAAGGATCATGTTTATGCTGTACTATGCTATGCTTATGAATTCCTTATATTATGGTGCCATAAAGACAATTTACTATATGCTTGAATTTTGTGATGAAAGTCTGTTGGTGCTAGCTAGTGATCATTTATAACGTGTACCTATGTAAGACTTACTATTGGTGTACAGCGCACTGTGTTATGGTAGACCAGGGGTGGGCAGTCGTTGTCATTTTTCACGACTGCCAGAACCATGGGTAACCAAAGGCATACTCTTGTTGTGTTTTGTGGTAGGCTGGAGAATGCAGGATCGAAAATGGTAGGAAAGAACTTCGACACTCTCGGTTGAGACGAAGGGATACTGTTATGGTATATAATCTTCCAAACTCCTACGGGGGTCTGGTGAAGCTTCCTCCGATGGAAGAAAACAACGTTTTATTTCTTAAGAGGGGGGGGGGAGAGAGTGGATGTCATGGCGCTATTTCGCAGTGCATCTTCTGTACGAAAAGGCAGCCGGGTATAGCCAAACCGGGATTCAAGTGACTACCGGAAGCCGGGAAATCAGGCGCGAAGGTAGTCAGTGAGAATCTAGCCATCGTCCTGGTCGGACGCAGATATTCCCCTTTTGCCAGCAAGTTAGCTGTGCATTTCTGAATGCTTGCCATATTTCAGTCCTGGTGGATTATTACGTGGTAATTCTAGTACAGTGTCGTGTCTAGATTGTATAACTTTCAGGCCGTAGATTTATAAGCTGACAATGATTTGAGTATTTCTTTGTCACACTTTTGCCGCTCAAGGTGAGCGATAGTCATTGCAGTGTTTTTCAGTGTAAGTCGTACTGTGGTGTATGATGCTGATAGATTAAGCTGTTACGGCAAGTTACATTGCCATTCCATTTTGATGTTGTATTTCATGCGTTTGTTGGCCGTGTGAGGCCTGATTGTGTTGTGCTTAGTAATAAAGGGAAATTCCTGTTAAAGGTGTTGATTACTTATGTCAGCCATTGTTGTGTGGTCATACTCCTAGAAAAAGCGAGCTTAGAATTGTTATTATAAATCCACACTGCAGTGGTGCAACCATAGTCAATTCGTTCTAGACACCTATCCATTTCCAGCGCCCGATTCTCATCTCCCCCTCCACTGGCACTTGTCTGGCACTTGTCTGGCATCTGTCACAGGCTTCACATTAGTGTCATACCACGTCAATCATCCTATCCCACTAAATTTATTTATGAAAGTCTGTACCGATTTGGCTGCTGCTCATGTTGTTGTCCATGTTCCACAGCCTGACCTGACTGACCTGTCATTTGAACTGAAGACTTCGATTTTTGTGTTGGACTTAATTTTCGCTGATCTCCATGCATTTCTTAATTAATGAAAACCCCATCCCCCCTGTCTTACGATGTCAATACAGCACTGGGCTGGCAACCTCACCATGTAAAACAAACAACCACATGAACCGCCACTGCAAGAGCGTGGGAACCAGCTGTATTGTTGGCTCCATGCTCTGTAAGGAGCACAAAGGAAAATGATAATGAATGGTTATGATGATGATACATCCATTGACAAGTGACGTCATTTGTAACAACTCACATACAGTGACGTAGAGACATATAATTTATAGCAGTTTACATACAGTGACATAGAGACATATAATTTATAGCAGTTTACATACAGTGACGTAGAGACATATAATTTATTACAACTTACATTGACGTAGAGACATATAATTTATAACAACTTACATACAGTGACGTAGAGACATATAATTTATTACAACCTAATACAATGACGTAGAGACATATAATTGATAGCAGTTTACATACAGTGACGTAGAGACATATAATTTATAGCAGTTTACATACAGTGACGTAGAGACATACAATTTATAACAACTTACATACAGTGACGTAGAGACATATAATTTATAACAACTTACATCCAGCGCCGAATTCTCCAGCTTGTCGTCCAAAGGCGGAAACCACATACTTGTCATTATGGTAAATCCCGATCTGAAAATCCGAATCCACCTGCGATAGAGCGTGGATGTGGAACACGTAGAGTCCACCCTGCGATGGAGATCAAATGTAGTCGATTTGTTTGTGGTAAAAGACATTTTTTTTAAAAAGCAAGACATCTGAATCAAAAATAAGAACTTACAAAAACGTGTTTTATAAGAAAGTTGTGAATATCATAAATGGAGAATAAGAAATGCAAACAGGATATCCCTGAACAAAAGGTCATCAGATAACATTTTTATCTTCTGAGCCATTTTGTTCAACCGGTATATTTTAAAGTTCTTTTCCCTGCTATTAATTTGAGTATCAGTTCTTTTTGGTGTGGCAGTGTTAAATGTTTTGGGCTAATTGGTTTGATTTTATGATGATTGTTTATCTGTGTATTCCAAGTTAGTAGTTGACTGGCTTAAAGTCCGCCAGAGGTATTAATTTCTTGGTTTCAATCTATTTGGGCCCAGGTTGGTTCGTTCCTCTTATGTTGTTTTGATGTGAGGTAGTACTAGTGATGATGAGTTCAAAAACGTTTAATGTATCCAACTGTTAAGTAATCCATCAACAGCCTTCACCATTTAAGTGAAGTTTATTTAAAGCAGAACTGTTCAAGATCAGTAAGCAAATATGGCAACAATGTTTCATCTATTTACATCATGTTATCATGTGCATCCATTTCAACATGTACGATAAACTTTCCCTCCTTAATTTCAATCCAAGGTGGTGTATATATTTCCTCAATAGTTTCAAACTTCTCTATGTCCTTGGCATTGATTATATCATTGTTGGGCGCTTCGTGTATTTATTGCTTCTTTTAGTAGCTTCATTGGTTTCAAATATTAGGGATAATCATTTCGTATCACGAAAATCGAGCTGAAAATGAAATAATGTTCCTTATAACGTACTTACATGGACGAACCACAAAAATAAGTCTGTACACAGATTTTCACAATGAAGAAAATCTCTTCTTGCAAACTGCAAAATCTTGAGTAAAATAACTTGAACGGCTGCAGCGTTTCACAACGCAGGAGCCGGGACTTCTGTGGACTAAATCGGAGGAACGCCAGGTTGTTTACTACCACGATTTACAACACGTCCGGTTGCAATGGCTCGAATTTTACCACTGCCTACCAGAAAATTATTTCTGGTCGTCTTCCGGTAGTGCGCGATTCTAGCAACCGTTTCATTGGATAAACTATTATTTTATTAATTTATTTACTGGCTATTCTATCAGACGATCTTACAGGGAGTAAGGCTATTCTCATTTACATCATTTATCTCTTTGTCCAAAATTCTCCCTGCTGCCTCACTTGACATGCTGTTATATGGCAGCGAGACGTGGACAACCTGTCATCAGCAAGAAAACCTCACTTTAAATGTTGTTGTATGGCAGCGAGACATGGACAACCTGTCATCAGCAAGAAAACCTCACTTGAAATGCTGTTATATGTCAGCGAGACGTGGACAACCTGTCATCAGCAAGAAAACCTCACTTGAAATGCTGTTATATGGCAGCGAGACGTGGACAACCTGTCATCAGCAAGAAAACCTCACTTGAAATGCTGTTATATGTCAGCGAGACGTGGACAACCTGTCATCAGCAAGAAAACCTCACTTGAAATGCTGTTATATGTCAGCGAGACGTGGACAACCTGTCATCAGCAAGAAAACCTCACTTTACATGCTGTTATATGGCAGCGAGACGTGGACAACCTGTCATCAGCAAGAAAACGGGATAAATACCATCTTTCATCGGTGCATATTCCACATTTTTCGTATATCGTGGAAAAGCAAAGTGACAAATTCGACATGTTGTCACTCGCTGGCCATCAAATCACACTGACTACGTTGGCTTGGAAGATGGCCGCACCCTCAAAGATATTTTCTACGCACAAAAGGCAGATATTTAAAAACAAAACAGCCGCGCAGCTGCAGCTGAAATTCCAAAATATGAAAGAGAGACATGAAGGCATAGGACGTAAATCTAACAACCTGGGTGAATTAAGCTGCCAGTCCGCACCAAGTGGCGATGCTCCGTGTGGCGCCTTCTCAGACTGGGAGAAAAGAAGCTCTTAAACCATGCAGAAGAGACACGAACACGTCGAAATGAGCACCTGGTTAAAAAAAAAACCGCGGAGCGTTATCGCTAACTGGACGTATCATCCCTATAGTCAGTGAGGTCATGCATTTCGAATGTCAAATTGGAAATGAAATGATTTGTCGCACGAAAATGCATTGGTGCTTGTGAGTATTGAGTTGTATTGTGTTGATGCGTAATGTGTACACTAGAGACGTGGGCATTATTTCTGTGTGCTTTGTTGATGAAGGCAGGGATCAAAGTGTGCAAAGTTTGTTCCATAAAATCACTGTGTAACTGGCTCAGATATTTAGGAATTTATTGTAAAATTTCATTCATAGATCTACGTGTTAATTGAGTATGTGTCTCTCAGTCAAGTAACATAAGTACAAGGTAACTACTTATGTTGGAAGATTCGGACTTTGAATGTTACATATGATAAGACATAAAATATAAACTACTTCAGTCAGACCTAAATGTCTTTTATATTTGGAGATACGCCCTAATATAACCGACTAGATTAAACAGTACGCGCCTCGCCAAAACGAAGCAAAATTTTTTTTTTAAATGATAAGACGTGCAATTAAAATGAGAGTTTGATGAATATGGAACACGCATGTCGCTTATGTCTTGACTTTTACTAATGGATAATGGTTTGTCAAAGATTGCAACTTCTACGGTCATAGCGATATATTGTCAAAGCTGTAATTGTAATAATTGTTGTGGATCGAACAAGCGGAATTTTGATAGCACAAATAAATTATTATAGATTTAGTTGGCTAGCCTAGTTAAACTGTTTAGTTGATCCCCTAGTGAGTTGATCATTCTGGAAATTATACTGACAATTAATCCCTGCATACAACCATCAAGAGCCACTGCTAACTACTTCCTTTAACAGTCAGTTACGACTGCAGAAGGCTACTATTACTACTGTTACTACTACTACTGCTACTACTACTACTTCTACTACTATTGGACTACTACTACTTTACATCTACATAATTTCATAAACTGCGTAGAATAGAAATGATTGAATTTGTGCAACGTGTTTACTAACGTGGAACTGATGACAAGAATCAGACAACTGCCAGGTAGAACAAGAGGTGAGAAGATCAATAATGTGGAACTGATGACAAGAATCAGACAAGTGCCAGGTAGAACAAGAGGTGAGAAGATCAATAATGTGGAACTGATGACAAGAATCAGACAAGTGCCAGGTAGAACAAGAGGTGAGAAGATCAATAATGTGGAACTGATGACAAGAATCAGACAAGTGCCAGGTAGAACAAGAGGTGAGAAGATCAATAATGTGGAACTGATGACAAGAATCAGACAAGTGCCAGGTAGAACAAGAGGTGAGAAGATCAATAATGTGGAACTGATGACAAGAATCAGACAAGTGCCAGGTAGAACAAGAGGTGAGAAGATCAATAATGTGGAACTGATGACAAGAATCAGACAAGTGCCAGGTAGAACAATAGGTGAGAAGATCAATAATGTGGAACTGATGACAAGAATCAGACATGTGCCAGGTAGAACAATAGGTGAGAAGATCAATAATGTGGAAAGGATGACAAGAATCAGACAAGTGCCAGGTATAACAAGATGTGAGAAGATCAATAATGTGGAACTGATGAAAGGAATCAGACAAGTGCAAGGTAGAACAAGAGGTGAGAAGATCAATAATGTGGAACTGATAACAAGAATCAGACAAATGCCAGGTAGAACAAGAGGTGAGAAGATCAATAATGTGGAACTGATGACAAGAATCAGACAAGTGCCTGGTAGAACAATAGGTGAGAAGATCAATAATGTGGAACTGATGACAAGAATCAGACAAGTGCCAGGTAGAACAATAGGTGAGAAGATCAATAATGTGGAACTGATGACAAGAATCAGACAAGTGCCTGATAGAACAATAGGTGAGAAGATCAATAGTGTGGAACTGATGACAAGAATCAGACAAGGGCCAGGTAGAACAATAGATGAGAAGATCAATAATGTGGAACTGATGACAAGAATCAGACAAGTGCCAGGTAGAACAATAGGTGAGAAGATCAATAATGTGGAACTGATGACAAGAATCAGACAAGTGCCTGGTAGAACAATAGGTGAGAAGATCAATAATGTGGAACTGATGACAAGAATCAGACAAGTGCCAGGTAGAACAAGAGGTGAGAAGATCAATAATGTGGAACTGATGACAAGAATCAGACAAGTGCCTGATAGAACAATAGGTGAGAAGATCAATAATGTGGAACTGATGACAAGAATCAGACAAGTGCCAGGTAGAACAATAGGTGAGAAGATCAATAATGTGGAACTGATGACAAGAATCAGACAAGTGTCTGATAGAATAATAGGTGAGAAGATCAATAATGTGGAACTGATGACAAGAATCAGACAAGTGCCAGGTAGAACAAGAGAAATGAAACCATGACGAATCTGTTGATAGAAGCACAAGGCAGTCCTTGTTGTGGAACCCCTTGTTGTGGAACCCCTTGTTGTGGAACCCCTTGTTGTGGAACCCCTTATGTAAGAGGGGAAGAGCTAGAACACGGAGAAGAGAACTGGAGACAAATGAAAACCAAGAGGAAGGCACGGACAAAACTTGAGCTTAAATCACGTGACAGTGGGACTTGACAGGTGTTTGTTGAAGGTCTGTGTTTGTTGAAGGTCTGTGTTTGTTGAAGGTCTGTGTTTGTTGAAGGTCTGTGTTTGTTGAAGGTCTGTGTTTGTTGGGGGTCTGTGTTTGTTGAAGTTCTGTGTTTGTTGAAGGTCTGTGTTTGTTGAAGATCTGTGTTTGTTGAAGGTCTGTGTTTGTTGAAGGTCTGTGTTTGTTGAAGGTCTGTGTTTGTTGAAGGTCTGTGTTTGTTGAAGGTCTGTGTTTGTTGAAGGTCTGTGTTTGTTGAAGGTCTGTGTTTGTTGAAGGTCTGTGTTTGTTGAAGGTCTGTGTTTGTTGGAGGTCTGTGTTTGTTGGAGGTCTGTGTTTGTTGAAGGTCTGTGTTTATTGAAGGTCTGTGTTTGTTGAAGGCTTATACTTCTTGGAGAGCTAAATACTATTGACAATGAAATATACTCTATATATCATACAAAAAGTGCTGAGCATGGTATGACGAGAGGTAAGTAAAGTATCAGTGTTACGTACATTTATTACCTAAGGGGGTAGTCTTCGGTCCTGCCAAATGTACGCACCAGTCTCAATATAGTTATATTATTTGTGCGGTCGAATGATTCGTGCACTGACGTGCACAAAGCAGTGTGAGTTGCTTTGGGACGCACGGGTAACCTAGTTGAGTAGTTTCTGACGTCATGATTTGGAGGGGCAACATGGACCTTGTTTATGTCCGTGATTGATATATATTATTATTGTATTCATGGCACGTTTATGGAAGCCATTTATTCTAGTGATCTGTATTGGTCTTCAGGTCGAAACCAATAGCAGTAATGTCACGTAAGTTATCGCCCCACTTCTTATTGTATGCTGTATTGAAGGCCGCTCTTATACTAGTCTAGCGGGAATATGTTATTCCTAGAATGGACCTACAGAGTCGTTAGCCTTTTTAGGATTCGTATCGTAGAAGAAGGATTCCTACGAGTGGGAAAGAAGTTAATTTGATTGCAGTATTCATATGTGTAAACGCCTTTATTGTAATGCCAAAGTCGTGGCATGGATACCGAGAGGTTAGCCAACATAAAAATACTAACCTAGATGTATCTCTATGTATGTACCCTTAATATGATGTTGAACAGACGGAATGAGAATTGAAGTCTTGGATCAAGACAGTTTTATTGCATGAATGCAGGATTCAGTGGGTTTGAGATTTGTGTACCCAATTGGATGTCCTTCGTAAAGGTCAACGGACATTCCCTTGCTGTTAAAACCTAGTATGAATATTATTGGATTCTTATTACTTACGTGAGAGAGGATTTTAGATATGAATGACCAGAGATGTATCGTTTTATCGGAACTGTCACTACTATGTATAAATTGTTCATCGTACCTGTCAAGGAACATTGTACCGTCTTGTCAAACGTCTTCGTACCACGTAATAAATTATAATAACTTTACCGACGAGTTGAGTATGATCATGTTGGCCTGATTTGCCTTCCACTCGTTGAAGTTCTGTTCGATAGCTCTTCATCTAATTTTCATTCTACATTCGCGTCAAGATGCTAGTACATTGGTACATCTGCTACTAGCTATCATGTTACCCGAAAAGAGCGCTCAACAGTAAATGGTATGCCAGTGTGGTCTGGAAATCAATAATTTCAAAGGAAACGTACCCTATACAAGTATCGGTTGAATGGAAGATCTGAACTTTCAAGGCGACAACATCTTGGAATCTACTGTGTTGGTGAATCACAATCAACTTACGGACAGGGTCAAGGTCATCAATCAACATCCACGTCAGGTTGTACAGTAACTAACTACCTTGGAATCACCTCTTCGTCAGTATTGCGTGCGAGCTGTGGTCTAATACTCAGAACGAAGTATTTTATCCTCAAACGTACATCCACGGAGACGAGGCACATTGATTTTTTACCTGCACGCGAGATGAGTATAACGTGTTTTCGTTGTACACTTTATTACGTTTAGTTGTGCCTCATGTAGTTATGTCCACATTTATATTTTTCATGTTACATGTTATATGTGTTGTATTCTTCGTGGGAGGTAGGGAGGTAGATCTGTCGAACGAGATCCATCTCGAAGCCAATTCGGGCTCTTCGTCAGACGTTCTGTAGGGCTCATTTTGTAAGTTTCAATTGAGCGATAATTCCGGTACAAGGCTAGAAACCTTGCCGAAGTTCCGATCGCTAGTTGTCCCTTATAACAGTATCTGTTTAGCTGTTTCGTCACGTTTTTAATTGTTGTTTTCTTAGTTATTTTACTCGTATTTAGTTTTATGATGAATTTTGTTTGTATTATGCGTCCGTCTAATCTTCCTATCGTTCAGTTTTTTACAAAGCATATGTTTTTACACTGTGTTGTCAATTGTCTTGTACAAGTTTATCGCATATTTCATTGCATTTTTTGCAACAGTACTTCTTAATTTTTCCATTTTTTTTTTTTTTTTTTTTATTTATGCGAACGTTTTCAGTCGTTGATTATATCTTGTCGTGTCAGTATTGTGCTACTGTCTGTCACGTTATTGCTTTCACACCATTACATGTTATAAATTACATTATTAATTATTAATATTATTGCCTATTAAATAACTTGATTTTACCGTTCTAGGACAGGAACGAAGACCACTAGTTGTAGTAACACTTTTAAGTAGTATTATTACATAATAATATTGAATAATGTCTACCTTAGACTATTTTATTAAGCAAGCTAAGGCGCTTAATATACCTCCGGAAGAGATTAGATCATTTGCTATGACAGAATATAAAGAATCTCAAAGGTTGGAATCTCAAAGATTGGATGCTGAAAGGTTACGTTTGGAAAATTTGAAATCTGAGTCTGAGGAGAATGAGAAAAAAATGAGATTAACTGCTGAGGAAGATGAAAAGAAGAGGAAATTTATAGCTAAGGAGGAGGAGAGAAAAATGAGACTAGCAGCTGAATTAGAAGAGAAACGATTTCAGCGAGAGGCAGAACAGAAACAAAAGGAGGCTGAAGAAAGACTTAAAATTGAAATGGAAGTTAAACAAAAGGAAATGCAAAATAAACAAAAGGAAATGGAAGAAAGAAGATTAATAGCTGAACAAAATACATTACGACTTCAGCTTGAGATGGAAGAGAATAATAGAAAACGACAGCATGAACTGAAATTAGCAGAGTCAGAATATGAGAGACTTAGGTTAACTCAGGAAGCTAATTCTCAGAGAACTTTTGAAAGCCAAACTTCATCCAGACATGACCATTTTAAGGAAATTCACCTTAAATTACCAAAATTTAATCCCCCGTCTGATGACGTGATATTCTTCCTAGATAGGTTTGAGGCCACTTGTGTGTCTTATAACGTGGATAAAACACTGTATTGCACATATTTATCCAGGTTACTTACTGGGGATGCTTTAGCAGTTTATCATACTACCAGTATTAATGAGAAGAATGATTATAATGCTCTTAGAGCCGCACTTCTGAAGAAATTTCAAATGTCAGAAGATGAATACCGATTAAGATTTCGTACATTGCTACCGCAATCAAGCAGAAATTTCAGTGATTTTCTGTCACAAATACGACTCACCCTCGAAAGATGGATCGAATTATCCAAAATTGAAAAGTCGTATGAAGGTCTCTTCGATTTACTGATGCGCGATAAGGTACTATCGTCTGTAAATCCTACATTTCTCGCATTTTTACACGAACGGAAACCTTTATCAATGAAAGACTTAGAAGAACATGCAAAAAATTTTTGCACTGCTCACCCAACCATGGATCTGAGTAATGCACAGATTAAGAGTGAATTGCCTGTTGCTTTTGCAGCACAACAAAACAATTTTTCACGCAATCGTTCCTTTCGTACTGACAGGCATGTCAATAAGGGAAATAATTACAATTTTAACAATGATAACTTTTACAAAGGGAAGCAATTTCAACAATCTGCTCCATTTAATGTTTCTTGGAACCAAGCTCACAGATCGCGAGATTTTGGTAACAATAATTTTAAAAATAATCAAGGACATTATAACAAACAAAACTGGAGATCAAGATCTCAGGGTTCACAAAACAGACAATTTTTTGGAAATAAACCATTTAACCAACATCATAACGATCATTCTACAAATTATCGGACTCATCCAAATTTTAACTCAGGCAGAAACTACAATTGTGGCAATTTTAATGACAATAATCACAATCGATCGCGCCGACGAGATAGATCGTTGAGTAATACACGTAGACATTCTAATGTCGCTTTAAGTGATACACAGGCTAACATTGAACAGGGTAAAGTAGCTGAAACTCACAATGCTATGTCTTGTTCTCTTGATTGTACCCAGGTGAAAGACTGTCCAGAATGCTCGACTCTTTTCCAGCCTAAGGCGATCACGACGCTGCGTTGCGGACATACCTTGCCTAGTCTACCTGCAGTCTGTACGGCCACTGCTGCGTCAGTACACCAGGGACAGGGCTCTCTTATGTTTAACAAGGGATTTGTCAATAACATTTCATGCTCTATCCTATTTGACTCAGGTTGTAGCACTGTGGGCGTCCGGACTTCGCTGATCAACCCAAGTTGTGCCACGGGCAGGGTTGTCAAGTGTGTGACTTTTGGTGGCACCATTGAAACATTTCCCACCGCTATTATTGACCTTAATACGCCATTTTTTTCAGGAAAGATCCAGGCATGTCTCCTTCCGAATCCAATTTGTGACGTAATACTTGGTCGCATACATGGTATTAAAGAGTGTACACCACAGCAAATTGCTGAATGGGAAGAGCGACATATTCAAACTGCAAATGCAGTAGTGACTAGAGCGCAAGCTACTAATATGTCGCATGATACACCTATTGAACCTACAGTTCATACTACTTGTGATGATGATGCTCCTATTTCACGGGAGTTGTTTGCAACATTGCAAAAGAATGATGATTCATTAAAAAAAAATTTTTCAGTATGTGAACAAAAAGAATACCAGCAACAAACTTGCAAAATCTAGACATGACTTTATACTTAAAAATGGGATTTTGGTTAGAGTAATACGGGAAAAGGATTCATCCTTATGTTATCAGATCTTAGTCCCATCCTCTATGAGATCTCGTATATTACGACATGCGCATGACTCGCAATGTGCGGGCCATATGGGTTTTTCGCGTACCAAATCCAGAGTGCTTTCGGCATTCTACTGGCCAGGCGTCCATAGGGACATCACTCTCTACTGTCGGTCTTGTTTGATATGTCAGGAAGTTAAGGTACGGGGTCCATTTCATGCGGCTCCTATTCAAGCTGCGGACATCCCGATTAGACCATTTGATAAAATGGCTATAGACATTATTGGTCCGATGCTTCCATCTGCTAGAGGGCATACGCATATTCTTACGTGCATTGATATGTGCACTCGTTGGCCTGAGGCCATCCCTCTCAAGAACACTTCATCTGCCAGTGTAGCAGAGGCATTGATGTTAATCTTCTCACGCATTGGTTTTTCCACGGAAAATCTTGTCGGATCATGGGGTTCAGTTCATTTCTGAATCCATGTCTCAAGTTATGAAGACATTAGGTATAGACAGATCTCTTAGTTCTATTTATCATCCGATGTCAAATGGGTTAATTGAGCGTCTCAATAGGACACTCAAGCAGTTGTTGGGTAAGATGACCCAAGACCATCCCCAAGACTGGGATCGGGTCATACCCGCGGCTCTGTTTGCGTATCGCGAAGTACAAAATCAAGCCACGGGGTTTTCTCCATTCCAGCTAGTTTTTGGCATGCAACCACGCGGTCCGATGTCGTTAATCCACGACTTATTGGTTGACGAGAATATTGAAGAGGAAACTCAATCCTCTTATGAGTATGTGATCTCTCTGAGAAAGAGAATCATAGATGCTTGTAGACTAGCTACTGCATCATCTGAACAAGCCAAAGAAAAAGCTCGTCTATTTGCAAACAAGTATAGACGTCTTCGCCAGCTCATACCTGGTGATGAAGCTTTTGTCTTACTACCTGCGCATAACAATCGTCTTTTAATTACCTGGAGAGGTCCTTTCAGGATCATCTCAAGAATATCCGATGTCGACTACATCGTTGATGTTAATGGTAAACATAAAACCTTCCACATTAACATGTTGAAGGAGTATTACTCACGTCCTGATTATCTACAGTCAGTGTTCCAGGCAACTGACGATCATACACCTCCTATTCAACACTATTCTAGTTTGTCAGTCATCCAAGAAGAAGAATCTTCTTTCGATGATGTACAACTACCAATACCAGTTGTACCACTCCATTCCACTGAGAAATGGAATGATGTTACAATCTCATCTACTCTTTCGGCTGATCAACGTCAGCAAGTCTCTAATATTCTACACTCGTATGAGGATGTCCTCACTGACATCCCAGGTCATACGTCAGTCATCCAACATGACATTATTCTGACTGACGATACGCCTATTCGAGTTCGCCCATATCCTATCCCTTTACACTTTCGTGATAAGGTTGATAAGGAATTGGATGAGATGCTTCAATTAAATATAATTGAACCATCTTCATCACCATATTCTTCTTCTATGGTAATCATTAGGAAGAAGGACAACAATATACGTCTTTGCGTAGATTACAGGAAATTGAACAAAGTTACAAAATTCGATGCGGAACCGTTACCTCTTTTAGACGACTTCTTCTTCTTCTTCCATCCTTAGCCATCAACCGGCAAAGCAGTATGTGGCCAGTACGCCTAGTGGCGTCTTAGGGCAACAAAAAATTGATCGATCTATCGCTGTTTCCACCACGCCTAGTGGCGTCTTTGTGGAACAAAAACAGACCAAACAATCTATCGTTGTTTCCGTAATCAGATTGATTGGCAAGCAGGTGATCAGCCCACTGTGCGAAGTTTTTACGGGATGGGATAAACAGCCCCATGTCCATACCCTCCTTAGTCGCTTTTTACGACATGCGTGGTAGGGTGCAGTGTTACTATTCTTTGCTCCCCTTTCGGGCCCCGGTAACACACGGGTGTTAGACGACTTATTGGAGAGATTATCTCATGCCACATTCTTTTCGAAATTTGACCTTTCAAAGGGCTATTGGCAAGTGCCACTAACTCCTAAAGCAAAGCCATTCACCGCTTTCTCGACGCCACGGGGTCTTTTTCAATGGAATTTTATGCCATTCGGATTAATGAATGCGCCAGCTACCTTTGTACGCATGATGCGCCGCATATTGTCTCATCGTCCCGATGTCATTACTTATATAGATGACATCTGTCTTTTCAGTGACTCTTGGGATGAACATATTCATGGATTAAAAGCTTTACTGTCTACCTTACGAGATTATAACTTAACAGCGAAACCTTCAAAGGCTTTTGTCGGTTTTCATGACATCTCATTTCTGGGTCACCGCATAGGTCATGGTTTCATGTATACAGAAGACAGTAACGTCTCTAAAATTTTAAACATCTCAGCACCTAAGACAAAAAAAACAAGTTAGGTCTATTTTAGGACTAATACAGTTCTATTCAAAATTCATCCCTCATTTGTCTACTATAACTGCACCTTTTTCGTCTCTACTGAAAAAAGGCACATCTAATGTAATAAAGTGGTCGCAGGATCACCAAACGGCGTTAGACTATATAAAACGATTTTTTTCAAAAGAACCTTTTTTGAGGTTGCCTAACAAAAATCTCACTTTCATTCTTCGCAGTGATGCATCTTCCTACGCTATTGCTGCAGTTTTGATGCAGGAATATAACGGCACCTTATTTCCGGTGATGTACGTGTCCAGAAAACTTACGGAGAGCGAACTCAAATACTCCGTTCTAGATAAAGAGCTCCTTGCATTAGTGTGGGCAATCACAAAACTGGAACGTTACCTCCTTGGCTCACACTTTGTGGTGGAATCTGATCAAAAAGCTCTTACTGCACTGAACTCGAATAACGTTAAATCATCGAAGTCAGCGCGTTACGCTATAGCGCTTCAACCATTCAATTTTGAAATACGAGCTATTCCTGGAGTGAAGAATGTGTTCGCGGACTGTTTGTCGAGATGCCCAAGCGAACTTGTCGAAACTAAACCACTTCCAGATGTTGAAACATCCTCACCGATAACATGAATAACTTTCTACATTTTCATTGATTATACATCTATAAAGACTGATCATATAACTGAAGTATTCGTATAAATATATCTTTCAGGATATACTTACTTATGGATTATAACATTACTTCTTGTGTAGTAACGTTTTATTAGAACGGGAACAGTGTTATTAGAGTAACATTTTATTAGTACTGCAACATTGGTACTACAGTAACTTTTTATTAGTATGGAAACATTGTTAAAAGCGACAAATATACATTTGTTATTCCTATGGAACATATTACACTACATATCGTGTTCGAGAATATATTTTATCGTGTATGGAACATTGAGAACATCGTCTCGTCGATTACTAACTAGTTGTAACTGAACATTGACAATGAGTGATATTGGAATTACTTAGAATATATTAGTAACTGGTTATTTGTTAGTAATTAAGAAATATATAAATTACTATAATTCAATTTAATCTATTTAATTAATTATGGATCACACATATACTAACTTTCTTAGTTGTCACGTAATACCTGCATTCACGGGTCTTAGTTATGATATCTCACTGTTAAGATCACTAGTCAACCATACTAGTATTAGAAAACATTAAGGGTGTTGATTCTTAAAGAGTTTAATTTTGCATTGCTTCATTTTTGCACATTGTATTTTCAATTTTTCTGTTTTATTGATTCTCTTGTCATTGATTATCATCAGTGTTGCTGTTCATTTTCATTTTTGAAATCATATGTTTCAAATTTTTTTTAGAAAACTTAGTTGAATTTTATTATCATCTTTTTTTATGGTTTTTTTCATTTTCATTGTCAACTTCTTTTACTTCGAATATTACCACATCGTTCCAAAGTAGGTCGATGGTGGATGTGTGCTTTAATGCATACTATCATTTAGTTATATTGATTTCGTTTAATATTCTTTTCTTAATATGGTATAACTTTATGCATTTCATATATCTTGTTGTAGTTTTGACTCACCTCTCCCGGGTACTAAGTTCAAAAAAATTAATAGAATTAATTTTTTTTAAGGGGAGGTAATAAGGGAGCTGTTACGTACATTTATTACCTAAGGGGGTAGTCTTCGGTCCTGCCAAATGTACGCACCAGTCTCAATATAGTTATATTATTTGTGCGGTCGAATGATTCGTGCACTGACGTGCACAAAGCAGTGTGAGTTGCTTTGGGACGCACGGGTAACCTAGTTGAGTAGTTTCTGACGTCATGATTTGGAGGGGCAACATGGACCTTGTTTATGTCCGTGATTGATATATATTATTATTGTATTCATGGCACGTTTATGGAAGCCATTTATTCTAGTGATCTGTATTGGTCTTCAGGTCGAAACCAATAGCAGTAATGTCACGTAAGTTATCGCCCCACTTCTTATTGTATGCTGTATTGAAGGCCGCTCTTATACTAGTCTAGCGGGAATATGTTATTCCTAGAATGGACCTACAGAGTCGTTAGCCTTTTTAGGATTCGTATCGTAGAAGAAGGATTCCTACGAGTGGGAAAGAAGTTAATTTGATTGCAGTATTCATATGTGTAAACGCCTTTATTGTAATGCCAAAGTCGTGGCATGGATACCGAGAGGTTAGCCAACATAAAAATACTAACCTAGATGTATCTCTATGTATGTACCCTTAATATGATGTTGAACAGACGGAATGAGAATTGAAGTCTTGGATCAAGACAGTTTTATTGCATGAATGCAGGATTCAGTGGGTTTGAGATTTGTGTACCCAATTGGATGTCCTTCGTAAAGGTCAACGGACATTCCCTTGCTGTTAAAACCTAGTATGAATATTATTGGATTCTTATTACTTACGTGAGAGAGGATTTTAGATATGAATGACCAGAGATGTATCGTTTTATCGGAACTGTCACTACTATGTATAAATTGTTCATCGTACCTGTCAAGGAACATTGTACCGTCTTGTCAAACGTCTTCGTACCACGTAATAAATTATAATAACTTTACCGACGAGTTGAGTATGATCATGTTGGCCTGATTTGCCTTCCACTCGTTGAAGTTCTGTTGGATAGCTCTTCATCTAATTTTCATTCTACATTCGCGTCAAGATGCTAGTACATTGGTACATCTGCTACTAGCTATCATGTTACCCGAAAAGAGCGCTCAACAGTAAGTCAATCAATTCATCAAGCAATACCTTTTAGCTTCACAATGATCACAGTTCTTCAACAAACACACATGAGGCGAGATGGATAATTATGCCGTGTGTGAAAGAGAGAGAAAGAAGGTTACCAGAAAGTCTTGATGATAAACAGCAAAAATTTAAAGTAATGGATGGCACAGGAGACATAGGTAGTTAACCTCACAGGCCCAGGTGATAGATATGCATAGGTGCTGTGAAGTAAGTCACCTTCTCGCTAGCTGTACACAATGCTCTGGGGGCGGGGGGGGGGGGGGGGTGTATCAATATCGGTATGAATGCAGCTCGTAAAAACTAGCCCCCCCCCCTTTTTTTCGTCCCATTGACAAAAATGTGTAGAAAAGAACAATTAAAGCCTTTGGAACATTTATCCCTAATAGGCTGAATAACTTCAGTCATAAGGCAAATAAATACAAGCCGTGCAGCGTTTAGATACTCCTTCCTAAAGAGGACTAACATTATTGTCACGGCGCTATTTCGCTGTACGAGAAACCGCTTGTTCGTAAATCGAGCAAGCCATTCGGAAGCCGGAAAGGCTGACGAAGGTAGCCGAATGACTAGGTCATGTGGCCAGCGGAAATTTGGGAGCGAAGTCATTTGCCCAGATTATTCATCGTACGACGGTCGTCCTGTGTGGACATTCTCTACCAGCTGTGTGCTGTCAGCCCTGGATGGAGTTTTTCGAGAGACAGCATCTGCCATGGGTGCCTTGTCCTGGTGCCAAAATGTTTGAGAGGTAGTTAGTCTCTCAGTTGGGTCTTTTGTGACCGGAGTTCTTTTGTAAGTACGATCGATTTGTATCTGCTAGTCGTCATGTTGCCATAGTCATATTTTGCCGCACATAATCTGGGCGAATGACTTTGCGCCCAAATTTTCGCTGGCCACATGACCTAGTCATTCGGCTACCTTCGTCAGCCTTTCCGGCTTCCGAATGGCTTGCTCGATTTACGAACAAGCGGTTTCTCGTACAGCGAAATAGCGCCATGACAAGTATCTATCTGTCATCATGATGAAATCATGAAAAGTACTAGCTAGCTGCGCTAATGCGGATCGTACATTATATTTTAATTTATAAATCAGTAGTCTAGTCTGGTTAAGGCACCATTAGGTGATTCAAACCAGATAGATCTATTTCAAATCACAAAATATTTGTTTAAAATATTAACATCATTTCAAACATAATTTTAAGATATCTTACAGTAAATTATGCTAGCGATCTATGATAATTTATAAACATACCTCTCAGACCGACATTTTCTTCGAGTGCTGAGTTTCTTTTAGCTTAGCAAGAGCAAGTCAAATCGCCGACTGTCTCAGTTTGATGTGAGTTCGGGAATGTATTTGAACCAAGTCTGTGCTAGATAATTTTACACTCCGAGTCTGAGCTTGTTTCAGCTTGCGGTTTGATTGGTTCCTGAACTATCCGTCCTCGCTGGATTACTGGTGTCTGTACTTTCTTTTTACCTCTCGGAGGTGCACCTTAACCTCTCAGACATCCGTCTCATGAACCAATCAGTTTTTATAAAATACAACATACCTATCGCTGTTAAGGGTGTTTCTACCGTGATTTACTTTTCATGGTGCAAATACACAGATCGTTAGGCCCGGTTTTGTTACAACATGCCAAGTCTTCCTGTCATCTGCCACCAGTACAAGGTATCTCCAACTCTTCCTGTCATCTGCCATCAGTACAAGGTATCTCCATGGCTTCCTCATCATGTCAATTTACATTTCTCGTCTTCGTGTGTTCTGTCGTCTGCCTACATGTCTTACAGAAAAAGGACTTCCTGGTCATGCTATCTTCAATTTCCGTCCAGTCGCTTGTTCCCTTTGTATTTGTCTGGGTCTTGTCATCCGTTCCATGTTGGTGATCTTGCTATATCATTTCAATCCTTCAGTACTATAAAGGCACCCCTTTACGAAAGTCTTTAACTCTTTCGCTGTTAATTTTATTGTTCCCCATGCTCCATAGGCATGTAAGAGGATTGACTTGACATTTGAGACGGAGATTCTTATTCAGTATCATGAAATAAGTATTTGAGAAGTCTATGAAGAAAGCGAGTAATTAAGGACAATTCTATCAATAAGTGGGTAATTATGGACAACCGTATTATGATGGACGCCGGAAAAGGAAGAAATAATAGCAGCGCTGTAGGAAATCACACAATTCGTAGGAGAAGACTAAGAATGGTTATACCTCATTCTGCAGAATCTTGAAGACACAACAGATGGACAACAATAATTACAACGGAAGCCAAGCTAATAGTTTAAATAATCAAACATCAATGGTACCTATACCTTGTAGCGGTATGGCAGCTTGTGTACCCTGACAATCCCCAGAGCTATGCCAGTGGGAGATTTACTCCTGGTAGGTTCAACCCTGGTCTGCGTGGGTAGGGGTCAGACAAAAGCTGGTACTCTGGTCCTCCAGGTTGGGGGTTTTAGCACAGGGCCGACACCTCTGTCTATGTAAAAAAAATCGCACGTTACGGAAACAACAATAAATGGAAAACTTTGCTGCGGGACGGACATCAGGAGTCTCAGGCTCGTATGACTGACAGTGGTGAAAGCCGAAAGGAAACCACTGGCATGAAAACGGATGCGCCTACCGCAAAACACGAAACCAGAATTGGTTTTTGGAACGTCAGAACTATGAATGAGGCAGGAAAGCTGAGACAAATCACAGCAGAGATGAGGAATACAAGCAAGAGGACATGCACACCATCATAGCTGGCAGACGCTGGAGCTGGGTTGGCCGTGTCCTCAGAAAAGACCCCGATGCCATCACAAGAACAGCTATGCTATGGACCCCTGAAGGAAAACGAAAGAGAGGCCGACCAAAAACAACTTGGCGGAGGACTGTGGAGGCTGAGATGCAAAGAATGAACCAGAGTTGGGACACTGTACGAAGGATGGCCGCCGACCGAGCAAAGTGGAATCCATTTGTTGTTGCCCTACAAGACGCCACCAGGCGTAATGGCCACTGACTGCTTTGACGGTCGGCGGCTAAGGATCAAAAAAGAAAGAAGAATCAAACACGGCTACAAAATAATGGAAGTCGGTCATCTGTTAAGGAAGTTCATGACGCAATCTGGACAAAGCAAACAGCAATCTAGACACCCGGACTCACCATTTGTCTTCAAGAAAACCTCCCAGATTTGGCACCTATAATGTTCGAACACTGACCAAACACAGGAAACTGCATAAGTGTCAGCAGAAATGAGAAATTCTACAGTGAACATCACGTGACTGTGCAAAACAACCTGTAAGTGCAATAGGCTCTCATAAAATGGAAAGCAATAAAGCCCATACTAATATGTTGTTAATGATTTGTTTTGTTATTGCTTGTGTATTTATTTGTTTTACTTGCTCGTGCTGGGAAACTAGTGTTCCTTATACACAGAATACCCGCGCCCCTGTAACATTTAGCGTCTACGAAAGGGAAATAAAAATAATTACCGTGTAATGTTATGCACCAACTAACAACAAAGAAGGATCAAAGAAGGTACTGTACACAGGTTTTAAAAATATCTGAGATAAAATGAGAAATAAAAATATCCTAATTTTGAAAGACGGTCGACATGGAAACACAGGAACAAACTATAACGGCTTTTAAGAGATCCAGGAAAAACTGTGCCCTAGAGAAATTGAACGAAAGTACGGGGCCATTCATAGACTTCAGTGTCTCATATCAATCTTGCTGTTAGAGAAAGCAAGGTACCACAGAAAAAATGCATAAAGCAGCATGGATATCAACTAATCGCAGGAGAGAAAATTAGTCATCATATCTATTAAGTTTGTCAATACAACCAAGTATGTCGGTCAATACAATGGCAGAAGAAAAGTTCAGGCCAACATCTTATATTGTCAGCGCGTGTCGCACATTTAGAAGACTGAGAAATAGGAATACATAAATAGAGTGTAATTTGATAATTGAATGACAACACTTTAATCACAAAATTTTCACTTTATTTTGTGTAAATGTTCGGTTTTGCCTTGATAGCTTGTGTCGTGAATATATACTTTGAAATTGCGTGGGATCCTTCCTCTTGCGAGTACTGCATACAGATGACCATGGGCAAGGACTGCTTCTGTTAGGTTTACACCTACATGATCAAATTATTGCCCCTGTTTTTTTTTTTTGGTTGTTATGGCAAAAGCTAATATCACAGGAAACCGACCGCGTCTCAAGATAACAGAAAGGCTTGAATCGCTTGGCTCTAAACTGGTGGGCAAAATGAAAACTTGCCCTTCTTAATTACTGTCTGTGATGATGTATTCTATACTTTTTAATTTCAGTCGTATGTTTTTAGTTTTAACTAAATGTTAAAGTTTAAAAAATATGAAAAGATACTGTATGGCTATTTTATTATGAAACTAAAATATTAAAGTTTTCCGTCATTTCTTGACGTGTTACTTGCTGAGAGATCTGTGAAATCTGAATAAAATGCATTGTTGGTATCTATGTGGGATGTTTATAATGAGTGTTCAAGATAACTTTCACTCAAAGCACAGTGCAATCCGCGCTGTTTCTGCATTTTCCCGAAAAGATAATAGGAATGTTCTGGACGTAGAGGTAGGTATATATATATATATATAAAAGAAGCAAAGACATTTTATATTAAGTGAGTTCTTGAAGTTATGATTACTTGATATAAGAGGATGCCATGACGACTCCACTAACGTTACCGTGAGCTTATCTTGTGAAAACTTAATTAATGTTAATGTGACTTTACCTTGTGTACCGTGAAAATTGCATTAACGTTAATGTGACCTTAAGTGACTTGACCTAGAATGTGATGACCACTCCACTAACATTAATGTGACTGTACCTTGTGTACCGTGAATATTTCATTAACATTAATGTGACTTTACCTTGAGTAAAGAGAAGAATCCATTAACATTAATGTGACTTTACCTTGTGTACCGTGAAAATTGCATAAACGTTAATGTGACCTTAAGTGACTTGACCTAGAATGTGATGACCACTTCACTAACCTTAATGTGAATGTACATTGTGTACCGTGGAGATTCCATTAACATTAATGTGACTTTACCTTGTGTACCGTGAAAATTGCTTTAACGTTAATGTGATCTTAAGTGACTTGACCTAGAATGTGATGACCACTCCATTAACATTAATGAGACTTTACCTTGTGTACCGTAAAGATTCCATTAACATTAAAGTGACTGTACCTTGTGTACCGTGAAGACTTCACTAACATTAATATGACTTTACCTTGGTTGCCGTGAAGACTCCAGTATTGCTGTTATACGCGCTGCCATGATTCGTGAAAAGAAATGGGTATTTAACAATCTGACCATTAGGAATGGTCACATCATTGAGGAATGCAGCGGTAAATGCGACGTTTCCGACTGTATGTAATAAAAAGAATTTCAGTTACAACACTTAACATAAATCATATCACAGATTGACAACATTTAACATAAATAATATCATATAATGACAACATTTAACATAAATCATATCACAGAATGATAACAGCACTCAACATAAATCATATCACAGAATGATAACAGCACTCAACATAAATCATATCACAGAATGACAACAACACTCAACATACATCAAATCACAGATTGACAACAACACTCAACATACATCAAATCACAGATTGACAACAGAACTCAACATAAATCATATCACATATTGACAACAACACTCAACGTAAATCAAATCACGTAATGACAACATTCTGCCATATAATTATATATATATAAATATATATAAATATATATAAATATATATAAATATATATATATATATATATATATATATATATATATATATATATATATATATATATATATATATATATATATATATACTTACTTACTTACTTACTTAGTCGTTCCCCTTCTACCGTGAGGTGTAGAGGTTTGGAAGAGAGAGCGCCAGACCATTCTATCAGCTGTCTTCTTCCTGGCCTGGTTCCATTCTAGTCCTCGGTCCTTCAAAGATTGTCTAATGTTGTCCTCCCAGCGGACTCTGGGTCGTCCTGGAGGTCTGGATCCCTGGCTCTTTGTTTCCCATGCTTGTCGTGGTAGCCGATCTTCTCCCATTCTGCAGACATGACCAAACCATCTTAGTTGGGACTGTTCTATTTGGGTCTGCAGCGGATGGGATTTTAGGCCTTGACGGATCTATATATATATATATATATGTTTTTTTTCACCCCTTTAAACTTAATTATGATTACTAGAACTAACGCTATCACAAGGTTTTCGTCAGGGGCAAAAAACCCAAACAGTAAAGAAAATTTAAAATATTTTATTTTTCGCTAAGCTAAATGCATAAAATGTAGGGCTATGCTTGATTTAAAAAGTCTTAATAGACTGATCGAATTTCTTTAATCGAACATTAATCTATCAATTTCGAACAATTTGAACAATTATAAATAATCATAAATAACATTTCTTTTTTTAAATCACAATACGCTTTATTTATTTTACTTATAATAATACATATCGTCCTAAAAATGTAATGAAAGTACTGGAAAGTTACAACCAAACAAGTTATTTTTATTGACCATACTTTCCAAGTTCCATAGCACAAACCTCAAACATAGCAAATTCTCTCTAATTTAAGATACAAAACATAAACATTGCTAAAATTGAATAATTGATTTAAATTTATTTAATAAATGAAACGAAAAAAAAAATGTAAATAGATTAAGGGATTAATTAATTGTTAAAGATCCCAGCATTAATAATAAATAAAAGCTGTTACGAGCCTTAAAGGGACAACGCCTGTAATAATCGTTGACACGAATGAGAAATGCCGCTGGGAAACGATGGAAAACTGTAAGCAATATTCTTTTATTATTTGAGCAAGGTTACAGGTTTATTTTTGATCTTTCAGATAGTGCAGCTTTATACAGTATATTTTTGAAGTTCATCAAATGTTTTGTCCAACTGAGCATGCGAACACACACTAAAAAAATATCTAAATGTTGAAAATGGGACATAAGTAATACAATACTTTTTTTTTTTGCTCCCTTAAATCTAGTTATCTCCCTTGATCATAGCACGATTTAAAGGGCTCTTCACCTGTACACACTAAGATACCGCGAGTAAAAAAAAAAAAATCGAAAACCAAAAAAATGAAGGTTAAGGAAGTCCCGTATGGAAGTGATGTGTTAGAGACTTCACTATACTAGGTCCAGTTTTATGATATGGGTTGACCAGTTCCCTTACTCGCTGCCTTTGCCTTCCTTAACTCGTGTCATGTACCCATTTACAGCTTGACAGACGCTACCAGGTTTCGATTCTGAAACCCCGTGACTGTGCCGCTAGAAGAAAGAGTTCTAACCGCTTAGCCAATTGCATGCCTGATACACCGTGATTTTATTCATATATGTGTTTTGGTTAACACGGCGTGTCTTTATACGAGACTGTCAATATGTCTACTGACTTAAAATGTTGTCAGTCTTGGTCGGGTGTGGTAAAATGGGATGTTATAAATATTTATAGGGGACTAGTGTACTGACTGAGATCAGCTGTGAAGGTATCTGTATCTAATAATGTGGAGTATTACAGATAACCTTACTTGCTACCACATATATATATATATCTCAGTCAGACCTATTCTGAAATATTGTGATGACTACGTTGAATGTCTAGGGTTATGAAAATGATGAAGTGTAAGTCACAACAACAACCGACATATAAACAATTTAATTTATTTCACAGCACTTTACAACACTGTGACACCCACACACATGTAACACTCTATAAGACTATCTTAAAAGAGTCAGTTTGAAAAGTCAAATATATATATATGTATTAATTTCTTTACATAGAGATATCCTGATTCAACTACACAGTGAACCAGGAATCACAATCAATATTCTTACAAGTAGTATGTACACAGTTTATCAATTTACTCTTGTTATTGACATATTTTATTATTCTTATCTTATGTGTGTAAGTTGTGAAGTGGTAATATGAGTTAATACTGGTTTTGTTTTTCAAGCTAGAGTGTTGTTTGTCATCATGACTTCAAGTGTCTTATCATTGGGAAAAGTTCACAGTTCCTGTCAATTTAAACAGTTTATATTCCCTCTTTATTTACTGTCAATTTTAGAGGGGGGGGGGGGCACATAATGTTGAGCTCCATGGCCACACTTTCTTAACTTTCGTGATGACTGCAGTAAAAGACTCCTCTGCTCGATTACTTCAATGAGTTCTGGAGCCACCTCACTGGTCGCTATCTGGACCCAGTAGTATGCTGTCAGCCTCAGGATTCAGTAACTCAGGCCAAATGCTGCCTCAATGACTTTTGACCACCGTCCCACAATTCAATGGAAATAATAAACAGTTTCGTTGACTGGCAATGAATAGGCACAAATTCCGATCTGCCTCTTGTCCCAGGCTTTTATTTTAGAAAAAAATATGCACTGGTGCTCAACGCACTGTTCTTAGTAGGTTTATTACAAGATGTGGCAAGGAACAGACGCTCTGAACTGACTAGATTGGCAGATCTAACCAATCATGCCATGTCTACACATCTTTTCAAAAAAGTACCCCTTCTATTCGTTTCCCATAACAACAAAAAACTAGTATTTGCAGTCCAACTAATCGTGTTTAGTCTTACATCTCATTCCCGCCAATCAAATAGGAGTTAACATGGTAGGCTATTTCCGTAACGTAATGTTTTTCAAACACGTTATAAAAAAAATTGTATGAGCAGAAATAATTTCATGCTGTCAGGCACCCCCACTATTGTATTTTGGCCATAATTATTTTATTAACAGACTAAAGGCGTAACACATAACATATTCTTGGCTAGCAAGTCCTGCCGTACAATAATATATAAGTTAAAGCGAGCTACATGGTGGCGTTCAAAATATGTGTTTTCCAAAGATAGTCGTATATTTGTTTTTTACCACGCATTCACTTCTATGTCATAGGGTGTCTTCTGTACTTTCAGGAGCTTAGATGTAAATCAGTAGAATTTCATATTTCCTAATAAGCATTTTTCATGTTTTTAAACCTGATTCTTGTAGTAGTAGTAGTGTTTTTCTGACACTGTTTATTTGAAAAAAAGTTAGTGCTGGCCTTACACGTGGGATTAGCGTTACTATTAATCACGCGACGCGTGTAGTGTTGCATGCTTCCTGCCTTCAGTCGTCCCTCTCTCTCTCCTACTTTCATCTGTCTTTTAGTTACGCCGTGTATGGAATGAATGAAATATTAAATCTAGGTCATTGATCAGCTTGCGTATCTCAAGGTTTTTCCAAGAAATACAGTACACGTTTCATTGAAGAAAGCGTGTAGTGATACAGTAGGCTTTTACTATCAACGTGAAAGCGTTACAATTTGCAGACGAAGTAGAAAACAAGGGGGATTTCGAGTACAGTCATTGTGACAGCACTGTTCTTTACCATTCTTCTTTCCTTTTATTAAATTTATTTGTTAGGCTTTGCATTTACGTTTTAATTTATATATGGGGATTAGAATATTTCACGACATCTCCCCTCTTAAAACAGACATCTTATGTCAGTCCTTTATTCTATATACACATAGATAAATGTAAGTCAACTTGACTTTACTCTGCTGTTGTGCTATCATGGTTTTATGTAGTTGGGTCCATTCAGAGTAAGCACTACTCATGAAATCTGCCTCAGACCTCTACAACCAATAATATTTTTCGGTTATGTTACTGAACAGCCGCAAGTGTGACTGCTTGTCTTAATGCTGCTTCACAACCCGTATTCACCATTTCTCTTCTCTGAGTCTGCGCAATGACATGTCCAGAGAACATTAGATTTTCCTCAAAATGTACGTTATGAGGAGATAACATATACCTGGTGATAGCAGAGTTTTCGTAGGGGATCCCATAATCTTCTTATTAGCCTGTATGAAACATTCGGAATATCCTCAATCAAAGAGGCAACTCAGGGATTCATTACGTTCCTCCGAAATGTTTACATCCAACAATTTTGTCTGATCTCAGGTTTAACTGGAATCTGCTAGTATCCTTTACTCAGATCCACCCTTGAGAAATATTTAGCTTTATTTAGTCTGGCAAACACATGATTTGTATCCGGCAATGAATCCACCTGTCCTTCTGTAATAGCATTCAGTCTCCTGTAATCTATACATAGTCTATGTTCTCCAGAGGGCTTCCTTAGGAGTACAACACCGGAACTATACGAAGATTCACTGTGTGAAATTATTCCTTCCTTCAACAAATAGTCTATCTCTTCCTTCAAAGCTTTCTCCTTAGCAAAAGGAATCGAATATGTTTTCATACAGACAGGTGTGGGGTCTATCAGTTTCATATCATATTCCAATAGGTTTGTATGCTCTGGTCGGTCTGTTAACACCTCTGCATGATTCTCTAAAACCTGTTGCACTCTCTCTTTCTGAGTTTTCGTTAAATGTGTACTGATTTTCACCTGTGCTGCTGTCTCACAGGGGTGTAATGGATATTTAAATGATGAAAGTGGTTCCTTTTTCATCTCCATGGCGATAGACAAGGTCAACAAATGTATCTCTTCCTGATGTTCTCTTTCCAAATATTTCTTCAGGAGATTCACATGATAGATTGTTTCTTTCCCCTTCTTATCTATCTTATAATTTGTTCTAGACACCTTCTCTAGAACTGTATATGGACCTTGCCATCCAATCTGTAACTTATTCTGACTACCGGGTAGAAGAAGCAGTACCTTCTCTCCCACAGCCAAATTTCTGTCTTTAGCTTTCCTGTTATAATAGGCAGCATGTCTCTTCCTGGCTTGTCTCAAATTTTCATTGGCAAGTTTCCAGCCAGTTTTTAAACGAGTGGTCAGCTCATTCACATATTGGTATGAGGATGTAATATTTTCCTCTGCCTTTTCATCAGTCCACGTTCTTAACAGCGTTACATATGGGCCTTTAGTTTTGTGGACCTATTTGTCCATGCACCGGTATGGTCTCTTCCACTAGAAGCGCTATAGTGATGATTTTTCTTCCCAGAATTATCATGCATAAAACGACCGCTACCAATTTTCCTCTTGATCTTTCTCCCCACTTAAAATTCTTGATGAGAGATGTCCTCTCTACATCCTCTTCCTCCAGTTTGTTTAAGTCCGATTGAGGGATTTTCGGCTTATCCTGGGGTAAGACATCTTTTTGCACTCTCCGCATAGTGGCCATTGTAAAACAGTTAAGTGAAGCTTGTCCGTGAAAAGGGGCTTCCCATTCCATTTGGTCCACTTTATCAAATCTATTTTTCTTTTTATTATCAGGCCTAATTTTGCCCCGTGGCGTGTCCAGGTCCTGATCACTGTTCCCACTTGTGGGTGTTCCCTCATGTGCTATGCTACACCTTTCTACAAAATTCTCAATGTCCCATCTTGCCTTGGGCCAATAATAATTGTGAGCCACCTTTTGAATGATGGTACCTATTTTCTCATGGTCCCCATCTGGTTTCACATGTAGGCTCCTTATTAATTCTGTCCTATATCTTTTAGGAAGTACCAGCTGTCCCTGACCTTTGGATCTAGCTCCAGTCTTCCTATACATCAACTTGTTTTTCATGTAAAAATCTCCCTTGCCTGGAGTAATATGACAAGTTGACAATTTCCTGAAACAAGGCTTGAGGGTCTTGTCCCCAGCCTGTGCCTTCCTCATCTCTTCTGGAGTGGTATCCAACATAATATCCTCCTCCTGTCTTGAGGTCGACCTGACCTGAAGGGTGGCCATATACACAGGTTTCCTTCTGCAATGGTCAGTGTCATGATTGTTCATCTGACAATTTTTACACCACCTTTTTCCTTGGTTGAAAGATTTTCTTTCATCATATTTCCTTTCATCGAATTGTGGGATTTTATTTTTATTGTCATACCGTGGCCTATCAAACTGGTGCTTACCTTTGTTTTGATCCCTAGGATCAAATTCATTAAAGTTCTGTGGTGCCCTAAAATTTTCCAGCTGTTTCTTTTTATTACCTGATACTTCTGCCTGAGCTGCTTGATACCTTTCAGCAACATTTAGCAACTCACCCAGCCTCTCTGCACCTTGTTCCATGAGAAACTTTCTCAGGTCTGGAGCCATGGACTCTCTTAATTGTTCTATAAGGACCATTTCCTTAAGATCTTGGGTTTTCCCCAGAGAAGTCCATTTCTCCAAGTATGTCTCTATTCGTGCAGAGAACTGGTGATAGGTTTCACCTGACAGTAGTTTAGCATTCCTAAATTTTTTCCTATAAAATTCTGCGTTCTTTTCATATCTTAACAAAAGAGCCTGCTTTAGCATGTCATAATTTTCTTGATCACTTCTGCTCATTTTGGCAAAAACTTCATAAGCTGCCCCACGAAGACCTTGAGATAACTTTAAGCTCCACCTTTCTCTCTCTAACCCATATGTGGTAGCTAATAGTTCATACCTATTTAGATAGCTCTCTATATCATCGTCTTTCTCAACAAAATGATCTAAATGAAAATTCATAGCTGAGGTTGAGGCTCCCTGACTAGCAGTGGCATCAGAGGTAAAGGGACTGGCACCATTTTCAGGAGCATGGCCTTGAAACTCAAACTCCCTTAATCGTAACTCATGTTCCCTTTGTAATCTCTTCTCCTCCTTTTCTGCTTCCCTCTCTGCAGTCAATCTTCTTTCTTCTGCTTCCCTTTCTGCAGCTAATTTCTTCTCTTCTCTTTCTGCAGCTAATTTCTTCTCTTCTCTTTCTGCAGCCAATCTTTTGTCTTCTCTTTCTGCCTCCAATTTCTTAGCCTCTTTGTCAGCCTCAATCTGCAACCTCTTAGCCTCAGCCTCAATCTGCAACCGCTTAGTCTCAGCCTCTAATTTTCTTTCGGCCTCTTTTTCTAATCTTCTTTCTTCCCGTTCAATATATTTGTCACATTCACCAGTGAAATAAGCAATCATAATTTGCCCGTCCATTCCTAACTCTTTCGCAGTCTGTACAGCAGCAGATCGAAATTTGGCCAGGTCCGCCATTTTCTAACAGATAAATGTAAACAATTTCTAACTAACAAATATACTCTGTAATTAATTATGTAATTACAACACAGGCACTGAGAGCTCAACCTTATTTAATTCCACCCAAGGATACCTTTTAATTCTTATAATTCCCAATATATATAACAGGAGAAAGTTCAATATCCCGGACCGGACCCCAATATATGTGGTAAAATGGGATGTTATAAATATTTATAGGGGACTAGTGTACTGACTGAGATCAGCTGTGAAGGTATCTGTATCTAATAATGTGGAGTATTACAGATAACCTTACTTGCTACCACATATATATATATATCTCAGTCAGACCTATTCTGAAATATTGTGATGACTACGTTGAATGTCTAGGGTTATGAAAATGATGAAGTGTAAGTCACAACAACAACCGACATATAAACAATTTAATTTATTTCACAGCACTTTACAACACTGTGACACTCACACACATGTAACACTCTATAAGACTATCTTAAAAGAGTCAGTTTGAAAAGTCAAATATATATATATATATATATATATATATATATATATATATATATATATATATATATATATATATATATATATATATATATATATATATATATATATATATGTGTATTAATTTCTTTACATAGAGATATCCTGATTCAACTACACAGTGAACCAGGAATCACAATCAATATTCTTACAAGTAGTATGTACACAGTTTATCAATTTACTCTTGTTATTGACATATTTTATTATTCTTATCTTATGTGTGTAAGTTGTGAAGTGGTAATATGAGTTAATACTGGTTTTGTTTTTCAAGCTAGAGTGTTGTTTGTCATCATGACTTCAAGTGTCTTATCATTGGGAAAAGTTCACAGTTCCTGTCAATTTAAACAGTTTATATTCCCTCTTTATTTACTGTCAATTTTAGAGGAGGGGGGGGGGGGGGGGGGGGGCACATAATGTTGAGCTCCATGGCCACACTTTCTTAACTTTCGTGATGACTGCAGTAAAAGACTCCTCTGCTCGATTACTTCAATGAGTTCTGGAGCCACCTCACTGGTCGCTATCTGGACCCAGTAGTATGCTGTCAGCCTCAGGATTCAGTAACTCAGGCCAAATGCTGCCTCAATGACTTTTGACCACCGTCCCACAATTCAATGGAAATAATAAACAGTTTCGTTGACTGGCAATGAATAGGCACAAATTCCGATCTGCCTCTTGTCCCAGGCTTTTATTTTAGAAAAAAATATGCACTGGTGCTCAACGCACTGTTCTTAGTAGGTTTATTACAAGATGTGGCAAGGAACAGACGCTCTGAACTGACTAGATTGGCAGATCTAACCAATCATGCCATGTCTACACATCTTTTCAAAAAAGTACCCCTTCTATTCGTTTCCCATAACAACAAAAAACTAGTATTTGCAGTCCAACTAATCGTGTTTAGTCTTACATCTCATTCCCGCCAATCAAATAGGAGTTAACATGGTAGGCTATTTCCGTAACGTAATGTTTTTCAAACACGTTATAAAAAAAATTTTATGAGCAGAAATGATTTCATGCTGTCAGGCAGCCCCACTATTGTATTTTGGCCATAATTATTTTATTAACAGACTAAAGGCGTAATACATAACATATTCTTGGCTAGCAAGTCCTGCCGTACAATAATATATAAGTTAAAGCGAGCTACATCGTGGCGTTCAAAATATGTGTTTTCCAAAGATAGTCGTATATTTGTTTTTTACCACGCATTCACTTCTATGTCATAGGGTGTCTTCTGTACTTTCAGGAGCTTAGATGTAAATCAGTAGAATTTCATATTTCCTAATAAGCATTTTTCATGTTTTTAAACCTGATTCTTGTAGTAGTAGTAGTGTTTTTCTGACACTGTTTATTTGAAAAAAAGTTAGTGCTGGCCTTACACGTGGGATTGGCGTTACTATTAATCGCGCGACGCGTGTAGTGTTGCATGCTTCCTGCCTTCAGTCGTCCCTCTCTCTCTCCTACTTTCATCTGTCTTTTAGTTACGCCGTGTATGGAATGAATGAAATATTAAATCTAGGTCATTGATCAGCTTGCGTATCTCAAGGTTTTTCCAAGAAATACAGTACACGTTTCATTGAAGAAAGCGTGTAGTGATACAGTAGGCTTTTACTATCAACGTGAAAGCGTTACAATTTGCAGACGAAGTAGAAAACAAGGGAGATTTCGAGTACAGTCATTGTGACAGCACTGTTCTTTACCATTCTTCTTTCCTTTTATTAAATTTATTTGTTAGGCTTTGCATTTACGTTTTAATTTATATATGGGGATTAGAATATTTCACGACATCGGGCTTACAAGGATTGCCGACTAATATAAAACGCGAATCATAAAACATCGTGGGCCAAAGATGGGCCAAGGTTAATACATCATGTGACCAACTGGTAATCAATGTTGATTGAAGTAATGGCTTGACATCAGACACACGTTTATTTGGTGGACGCAATACAGAAGATCAATCATTGTAGTAGTAGGCATCATATCAATAGTTTAGGTTATAACATCGAGACATCAAAGTTCATTGCATTCTCATATAACTTTGATCATGGACTTGATCGATATTCTATAACGGCCGACCCTTCAAGGACGGCGATGAACTTTACGGCAAGTAGTTCTACCATGGCTTTCATTACAGAGCTTGTATAAAACGACAGGGGTTTTATTGAATAACCCTCTGAATATATTGAAGAATAATCCCGATAATCTTCGGTAAGGATCTGGAACCCACTAGCGACACAACATGGCGTATGTGTGTCGAAGTCCAGCCAGATCTTGAAAATGACGAAAATAGCATAATATATAATATGCAAACGAGCCCTGTACTGGCTAACGTAGTTACTCCATACAAGGAGGTTTATAATATCTTCATGAATGCTTCCCACAGTTTGGGCAAGACTTACAATCAGCTCCGTCCAAAGACGATCGTCTCAGGTCATAGACATTAGGCATCTCCTTTATAACGTAATTGTTCTATGGCAACAAAACCGAGCGCACCGCGTTGCGCTATTGTGTTCAACATCGTGTATGATAGCGCGTAAATAATTAATGATATATATTTTCTTAGATGTGCTCAACATTTAAATTACACGCGCAAAAAGGACTTAAGAATGCCCCAACCGTGACCAGATATTAAAAATAAATGAATAAATAAGGTATTTAATTACAAAAGTGCCGAATTATTAAACATTAAGTTATGGCCTCAAAACCCAACTCCTGCAGAAGCTAGTGGAACAGTACCAAATAGGATGGTTTGGTCATGTGTGCAGAATGGGAGAAGATTGGCTACAACGAAAAATATGGGAAACTAAGATCCAGGGATCCAGACCTCCAGGACGACCCAGAGTTCGCTGGGTGGACAACATTAGATAATCTTTAAAGGACCGAGGACTAGATTGCTACCAGGCCAGGAGAAAGGCAACCGATAAGATAGCATGGCGCTCTGTCTGGAAAACCTCTACACCACAGGATAGAAGGGGAGTGACTTAGTAAGTAAGAATTGAATTATTGAAAGCATTTGAAATAGAAATGATGAAACCGCTAAATACTTCAAAGTAACAATGTTTTTAAAAATCAGCATTGAGACATTCGTCTAAATCTTTTAATAAATACAAGCAAATATTTACCAGGCATATTCCGTGGTACTTCAAGCAGTTTTCTGGGGTGTTTGATGACGCACAGAAAAACTAAGACCATTACTTTCTCAAGCATGTCATGAGTGGCTACTAATGCGAGATTGTGCAGAGACTTAAAATTGCATCTTGTGCAATAGCTTGCTACATAACGCACCACTGTAAGAGCACTTAAAAGCTTTGGTGTAGGTTGGGTACCATCAACAGTTGTGGCTGCACGCTCTATAAAGAGCAGAACTGAGATGATAATGTTGATGATATTTCACGTTAGGGGAGATACTCGGCGCTTCCATTAGTGGTCTACTTTGAAAGTAGGGCATGTGGTACAGACATGTCACGGACTCTTGTATTCAGAAGGCTCAACACTTTGCTTACACAAGCCTCAATCATCAACGTCATTTTATCATTGCAATATTGAAGTTACGACCGAGAGATTGGTTTGGTTTGGTTTGGTTTGGTTTGAAGGACCATTTTCATTGCACACGGACGACTCTATCAATGCGCTTATATCCTCCTTTAGATCATACTAAGAGGATCTCAGCACAGTGCACGAACTTCGTAGCACCAGAGATGATCCGAATGTGTGTGCACATCAGTCACACATTCAATAAATATTTTTATGGTCGGTAGGTTTTCCTACCCACCCCAATTTTGTAAATTTTGCCAAGGCAGCTGCCGTATGACCTACTATTTACGATTTACAACTGCCGAGGGATTTTAACGTGTGCACACGTGACCTCCTATTTGTTCACCGTCATCCGAGAAGGCTAGGCATGAGATCTCACTACCCACGAGATCTCACTGCCCACGAGATCTCACTACCCACGAGATCTCACTACCCATGAGATCTCACTACCCACGAGATCTCACTACCCATGAGATCTCACTACCCACGAGATCTCACTACCCACGAGATCTCACTACACATGAGATCTCACTACCCACGAGATCTCACTACCCACGAGATCTCACTACCCACGAGATCTCACTACCCACGAGATCTCACTACCCACGAGATCTCACTACCCACGAGATCTCACTACCCATGAGATCTCACTACCCACGAGATCAGGGAGGAGTATGACATCATTAGGACCTACTGGTTCTGAAATAAAATTTATTAAACATATTCCCTGAACCAGGAATCAAACACAGTACCTTTAGAATTAGAGGCGGACGCCATAAATCTTAGCCACCACGACCCATACGACCGAGTGAGGAAAGTTATACCGTATCTGTTACTGGTAGTAACTGTCGTACTGTTGACTTAATGACGTTATGCAAGCAGACATAAAGCCATAATTGTCATATATAAGACCCTATGTGACTGAGTGTTTGGCTACTTTCAACTTACTTTAATCATCTTGAGACTGGTGCCTTAATCCAGATACCTATAGCACGTTTCACTAGCTTTGCCCTCAAACAAATGTATTTATCTGATTAACCGTCTAACGTATTAATGCCATTTTTTGCATACGATGTTATATTGGGTTAGACCCAACAAATATATACTTTATATCTGTGCATCGTGTCCAGTTCCCATAAACGGATGAAATTCTTTGATCTTTGTCGGCATACTAATTATTGTGTATCGAGAAAACAAATTTTACCACTTCATGCACAGATTCTGTGAATTGATTAGGCATAGGCGTGTCTACTATTACAATAATGTGGCCATCACGTTTGCAATTGAATACGTGTTGAAGATGATTTCTTAAATGATCTGCATGCGAAATACTCGTGACATTGTTTGTCATTGACATTTAATGCGCTACCAAACTGGACCTTCCTTGATCTAATTATTTCAATGGGTATCATCTCTTTGCGGTTCATAAATATCATAATGGAACGTTGCTCCTCTAATATGCTTGTAAATAACGGTAAGGCCATCTTTAAAGAAATTAAACTTCATCCGAATCATAATCAGATGTCTTTGAGAAATTGAAAATCAATCTCGGCTGAATGAAGGACAAACCATCATTCTTCCAATATTCCTCTTCCTCTTGTAACACATGGTTCTCACTTTTCTTCCAATAATCCCTGGCTATATTGGAGATGGCGGCTTTTATAAGTATTTCAACATCTTTTAATTTGAACGTTCTATTTTCTGTTGCTACCTGTTCCTTAATTTTAGCCCATACTAATTCTATTGGGTTTAAGTGAGAATGGTAAGGAGGTAATCTTAAACATCTGTGACCATGTTCATGGATTGCCTTGTCTATGTGAAATATCTTTGTATGCTGTGTCTTTTTTTACAATTCCAAGTAATTCAGGTTCATGGACATTTCGTTGAATGGAATGTTATTTATGGTCAGCCAAATCTTTATTACATCTTTAATACTTGGTGAATTAGAAACTTTATCTTCTGGTGCCACAACGTTGTGATATGAGGCATTGTCCATTATCAAACACCACGGTCTATCCAAGGAAGGAAGTACATGATTCACAATCCAATCTTGAAATACCTTGCCATTCATCTCTGCATGGTAATCCCTATTATCTGTGGATTTTGAAACAAATATGAGTTCAGTATTATTTAGAAGCCCATGATGGCTGCTTCCTGGATGTGCAATTATTAGGCGCTGTCCTTTGCTGCTTGGTACTAGTCTCTTAGTTGTTCCATCAGATGATTGCCATTCTCGTTCATTACTGTGGTGCGCATTGATCCAAGTTTCATCTAAATACACAAAATCATAACAATCTCTTCTCATTTCTCTGACCTCGCGTAAATATTTGCTTCTCATTGCAACTATATGAGGCTTCTCACAAATAAGGTTTCTACCACCAACATATTTTCTAAAAGTGAATCCCAAACTCCTAATAGTCCTCCATAGCGTAGATTTGGAAATATCAATGTCATTATTCTTTCTTAACCAAATTTTCAATTTCCTTAAAGTCACTGCCTCATTATTGTGAAACATATTGCAAATTTCTCTGTGGATCAATTCTCTGTCAAAATTATCCACCACTCTTGGCCTAATTTTCGTGTGTAAAACACTGGAATTAGACATTTCAGATGTCGCTATCCAGCGGTGCAATGATCGTTTGCTTATCCCCAAGGCGTGAATAGTCCTCTTTTGTGGGTTTGAAATAGAATGACATAGTTTTCCTCGAGTAGCTTCATTGCAGAAATACTTAAAAATCCTATTTGTGATTTGCTGTAATGTCATAAAATACTCGCAGACTCATTTTTCCTTCTTAACCACACAATAATTTTTGTAGACACACCTCTGATTGACAATGTGTGCGTTGCACCGGATATAAACTGTTTTATGTTCAAGAAGTGCGATTTCACGCAATTTCACTCAAAAATCATGCCAATTGCTTGATAAACCAAAAATGTGCAAATGAGGTCGTATAATTTACTGTAGACATTTCAATATGTGTGCGTGTGATGTGTGTTGGCAAGTAGGATTTTATATTATATCGCAAAGAAATGAAAATTGAAACCAATGGCCGCATTTTAATGAAAAATTTAATTCATAGGGTCTATACCATTTCAAATTCACACACAAAATTTCACTTATATGCGTTATATATTCGCTGAGATATAGCATTTTGAAGTTGGGCAAAGCTAGTGAAACGTGCTATAGCAGTCTTTTGTTTGAGGTGATCTTCTCCACGTATGTTTTTATTTTTTTCTATTGCCATTTCTTTTCTTCAACACCAGACTCTCTTCCCACTACCTGCTTCCCCTTTCCTCCCTTATTTATTATTTTTTTTTTACATTTAATTTTATATTAATGTCCCATTCACTAAATTTTTTTTTTCTCCCCCATACTTAGTCTTTACTCGCGGGGCCCGGATGTAGATATTATTTTGCGTATTTCTAGCAGCGAAAAGGGTCACGCGATTGTATTATTTTATAAATTTTTTTCCATTCATGTTTTTTCACTTAATTCTCGATTTCTTTTCCTTTCTGCTTTTTGCTCGTTTGTTCATGACGAAGGCCTTGTGACTGAAACGTAAGCAATTCAGGTTGCCTCTTGTCCGAGTAAGACGTATAACGCCATTTTGTTCATCCCACCGTTTATCTTTGACACAACTTTTCATGATATAAATCAATCTTTTTAAAAAGGCAATCGTGTCCGGAGACAATATTACCTACCGGGTGGTTGGCTGGAAACCACAGACAGCAGAGTAAGGCCGATAGCTACTGCGAGAAACATGATGATGATTTTCTGAAATAGAAAACAAAGGAATCGATAAAGCCAGTATTAAATAATGTAATTATATTAAATAATTATTTTGTTTTAAGTTGGGTTGGGATTAATTTTTCAAATCTTAGTCGATTAATCGAATGTCTTTAATCGAAGATTAATCAATAAGTTTCAAACAATTTGATAAATTATAATAATTATAAATAACTTTTTTTTAAAATCACAAATGAATTTATTTATTTTACTATTTATAAGGCAACATATATACGAGTATACCTGTAATGAAAATAGTGAAATGTGACAACCGAATAACTTATTATTATTGATCATACTTGTCAAATTCCATATCACAAACCTGTAACATAGCAAATGGGTTTAAGCAAAAAAAATATAAATATTGTTAAAAATTAAATAATCCATGAAAATTTGTTCTATCAATTAATCGATTAAAAAATGTAACCGATTAATCGATCAATTAATTGTTAAAGATGCCAGTCCTAGTTTCAAGTTGTAACAATATTGTACCAAACACGAACTGGTACTGAGGTCTTTAATTAAATGTTCCTTTATTTCTTTCTGCAATCAATCAATACCCTAAGGAGCATAGACCTACAACAATCACATTCCAAGTTCTCAAGTCACATGACTGATCACCTGAAGACTTCCCGTGTCTTTCTAACTCTGGGGATATGGAACAAGACCTACCATCTCTGTCATGTATTTCTCCATTTACCGTTTCCATATTTTTTTTTTTTTTTTTGGCTTGCCTCTATTGTTTTTTACGTTGCGGGTTCCAGAACTAGGACTGTCTTGTAATACTATTAACTACTTTCCTCAATGACTGGTCTATCCAAGACTTGGGATAAAGAAAGCACGTGACAAGACTTAGCGTATTCATTCGCTGAAGCCTTTTGATCCACAGGGAGACGATGTCTACGACATAAAAAATTCCGAGCCAGTTGTTTCTGGTGACCACAAATGTTTGACACATTTTTTACAGCTGATTGTCATGATAATTTATTATCAGCCTGTTGGCTCTTCCTGTCTTCATGAGTTACACGAATACTTAAATTATGTGAACATCAGTACCTCAGATATATTGAAGGGAGATTTTGTTTAGTTAATCAGATAAATAGTTAATCAGGCATGCGCCAAAATATATCAGACGTGCCCTGTGTCTAGCTTGGAAGAGACACGCCTCGCCTAAATGAGGCAAAATTAGATTTATTTCTTTTTTAAACAAGATGGCGTTGTTTTGCTTTTGGTTTATTTTTTAAGGACTATCATCATAGCACACGGACAACTCCATTAGTGGTGCTGTCTCCGTCCTTACATCACACAAGGTGGATCTCATCACAATGAACGACCGCCGTAGCACCGGCGAGAATCCCAGTGTGTGTATACAGGAACCACACATTTTATAAATATTTTTGTACTAGGTGGGTTTCTTATTTTTAAATTTTGCCATGGCAGCGGGCGGATGGCCTACTCTTTACAAATTCCAACTGCCGTGGGATTTTTAACGGGCGCAACTTGTGCATCGGAACCTCCTATTTGCTCGCCGTTATCCGAGAAGGCTGCTAGGCATCCAATCGTAAGCTTGATAATCTTTATCACATTGTAACTGGGATATATTTCTTCAAGGAAGTTGAGGGAAACTGCGGTAAGACGTGGAGTACAATGGATGGGTATGAAAAAAAAATCGAAAAAAGGTGATTCGTCTTACGAGGACAAAAGACAAAGAAAATAGTCTACGTTACGGCCACAAGGCCTTCGTCAGGAAAGGAAAGAAAGTGAAGGCTAGATAGGACACATAAGAACTAAAAAAAAAATATAAAAATAAAACCTAGGTACTTCCCTGAAGGCAAGGCATAAATCCTATCACTGCTGCTGTCCGCTGATGGACCGCGTGGTTGGAAAGGAAGTGACTTCTGCCCCGGAAGTACACAATACATACTAAGAAACTAAAAACTAAAAAACTAAACTGAACAATGAACTACCCCAACGTAATAAAAGTGGGGACTGGAAATAGAAGAGGACAGAATGAGTGGGAGATAAATAAATATGAAATAAAAAATCGAGACAAATTAGAAAACGTGTACATCCATACATATTATGGAGGATGGCATAAAAAATAGAAGAATAGCATAAGAGTGGAAAGAGTCCAAATAGAGCAAGAGAGGAAAGGGTACACCTCAGACAAAGGTGTGGAAAGTGTTGAGACCGGCTGGTTTTAGACACCCCATGTTTCTTGAGCTTTACACAGAATTCGTCTCATCGGCGTACAGATGACCAATAACTGTTCTTTTCCAACACTAAAACAACCAATCAGATTTTAGGGAAAGGAGGATTTCCCTTCACGCTCACTGAGGCATATTGGGAAGATGGTGTTAGGCACACATTTTCTTGACCATTAGCACACTAGGGGTGACCATCAGCACACTAGGGGTGAACTTCAGCACACTAGGGATGACCTTCAGCACACTAGGGGTGACCATCAGCACATTAGGGGTGACCATCAGCACACTAGGGGTGACCATCAGCACACTAGGGGTGACCATCAGCACACTAGGGGTGACCATCAGCACACTAGGGGTGACCATCAGCACACTAGGGGTGACCATCAGCACACTAGGGGTGACCATCAGCACACTAGGGGTGACCATCCATCAGGTGATGTTACTAAGCACACGATGTGGTTGAGTCTGGTTAAGTCCTGCTGCCCACACTAGGTTAATTTTTGACCAGTACCTCCTTTGAGTATGACTTATCATCTAGCAGGTCAGGCT
>JAMPIV010004994.1:247500-440752 GCA_024509875.1 Oreohelix idahoensis
TATAACTTTCACGTAAATCATGTTTTTCTTTCTTATCTTCTAACATAACATTATACTCGTACATTCACGTGACTATCCTTCGTCTTCCAGAAGAGAAACACAAATTAGCATTTTATATATACATACACGCGCACAAATACAAGGTGGGGCAAAAATCACTTGACAGTGATCGGAGCTGAATATCCATTTAAAAGGTTAGGATAACATATGTGTCTCTGCATTAATTTATTTTTAATTGATCTTGCTACTAGTTTAACTCTTTTATTACTTAAAAAATTTTAATTTGTGATTTTTACCTGTAATTCAAATTTTGTTTTTTGTTTTTTATAAATCTAGCATTAATAAATACATCTAACTGTCACGTGATTTTTACTTCACCCTGTCATATATATATATATATATATATATATACTTGAACGTCCGATTGGCAGAGTGGTTAGAGTGCTGGTCTATCGCGACAAAGGTGCCGGGTTTGATTCACTGTATCGACAAGCTCCAGACTACCCAGCTGTAAATGGGCACCTGACTTCGCTCTTAAGTTAAGAAAGGAAAAGGCAGTGAGGAAAGGAATTGGTCACTCCACTTCCCTTTCCTGAACCTAGTATAGTGTAGTCTCTAACACTCTTCTACGTCAGTATCTGCTGTATGACTACCTTAACCTATTTACGGAAATCCGCCGTTACGAACGAGCGCATCTACAAATAATTAATTTCCATTAAATTTCAGTTAATTGTCTACTACTGCAACGATATCCGTTTGTTACTCGGATGAATAGCAGACGTATGGCGGTCGTCAGTGACGCTAGCGTGTGGGAACGTGCATGGCTTGATGAAGGACTCCGGAAGCCCTAGGAAATTTTTGGTCCCCTCTCCAGTCTTCTAAAATGTGAAACTAGAAAAAACTAATGGATTTCAGATGCGTGTTTTTATTAATAGATAATAATATGTAGAAGAAGAAAACAATTAATAAATCCATATAAACATCAGAAAATCATAGAGAAATGTTTAGAATAACCATTTTCTTGATTTTATTTTTTTAATTACAAAATCTTTGATTATGTTATCAGAATCGATACGACTAAGCATGTCCCCTTCAACACATAGTAACGCAAGCGAATTTAGTTTCTCCTGAGTAATGTTTAACCTGTTAGGGTTTTTAAAAATATGGATTTGTTTGCAATTAAAGAAAGCAAATTTAAAATTCTAATCAGTGACGTTATTTTAAAAATACACACTTTTGAATTTATCAACTAATATACCTGTCACAAAAAGTAGGGGATATTGAATTTAAAAGTTATCCAAAGACAATATATTTCAAATTAGTTCATTTATTCCTTCGTACAAGTAAACTTGAGCATCATAACAAGACATTTGCGGTATAAGAAGTGTTATGGCTTTACTCACACGATTTTAGTCAAAATGGCAACCAAGGCGGGGTAGGTACTTCATTTTCACAAAAATATTCTAATATTTCTAAAAACGTGTAGGGCCCCCGTTTGCCGCTAAACATGCATTGCAACGACGTCTCATACTGCAAATAAGCCTTCTGATCTTGTCTTGAGGAATTCTCTGCCACTCCTGCTGAAGGGCCTGGGCTAACTGCTGAAGAGTCTATGGAGCGGCTTGACGTTGTTGGACGCGTCTATTCAGGAGGTCCCACAAATGCTCAATAGGAGACAGGTCGGGGGACATCGGCGGCCATGGTAACGTTCGGATATGCTGCATCTGAAGGTGATCTTGGACGACGCGAGCACGGTGAGGACGTGCATTGTCATCCTGGAAGATGAAATCTGGTCCGTGCCGTTGAGCAAATGGCACAACAATAGGCTCGATGATGTTGTCACGGTAGTAGAGCCCTGTGATATTGACCTGGCATATGTGAAGGTCGGTCCTGTCATTCATACAGATGCCTGCCCACACCATTACACTGCCACCTCCATAACGGTTGTGTGCAACAGTTGCAGGAGGCTGGTAACGCTTACCTCGCCGTCGCCAGACACGTATTCGACGATCATGAAAATTCAAAACGGAACGGGACTCATTAGAAAACATCACTGATGCCCACTGTTGACTGGTCCACCGATGATGACGTTGGCACCAATCCACTCTTGCTCGCCTGTGTTGTGGTGACATGGGCAAAGCTACAAACGGTCTACATGAGGCCAGTTGCACTTGGTGCAAACGGTTTCGTACTGTCTGAGTTGAGACCCGGATCCCAGTGGTCTGTTGAAGGTGTTGCTGAAGTCTAGTAGCATTTAGAGTCCGAGTTCTGAGGGCCTGAGTAACAAGAAGTTGATCTTGGCGGCGTGTAGTGACTCTTGGGCGGCCAGTCCGAGGCAGATCAGCCACTGTGCGGAAATGTTGATACTTGTTCCACAGTCTGCTGACAACTGACTGTGAAACATTGAGGTTCTGAGTCGCATCCACTTGCTGACTTCCGGTTTGCAACATGCCTATGCCTATCCATCTCTGCTGTTCTGTCAAACGTTCCATGACGAAGAAAAGAAATTTTATCTGTTGCAGAGTCTTTTTATACCTGTCCATAGTGAGTAGTGTTCATCAAACCCGAGATACACGCATTTTTGTGAAAAAGAATAATGTGTGAACTTTACGGATGGGCCCCACCTCTGTTCTTGGGATTGGCTTACTCATCACGAGTCACCAGGTCAACATGATATTGCACGTGAGAGTGGAGAAGAGCGTGCTCGATATGTCCGTACAACCATTAAAATACGAAATCCACTCTTTTGTAAAATAATACATACCATCTTAAAATATCCCCTACTTTTTGTGACCAGTATATTTAGGACAGTGTTGTCAAAGAACGGTTTCAATAGCACTAGGTGTGTAACAAAAAACCACTAAAAGTAACTAAAAATGTTTTTAAATGCTTTTTTAAAACTATCTGATTATTACCGAACATTAACTATTTATTTTAGAACGGAAATAAAATTAAATGCATTGAATTTTTAAAAATTGTTTAGGGGTCCGGACATTTTCTCGAAAAATATTTCTCCGTATCTTTTTTTCGCGGGGGCCTCTGTAAGCCTGGGGCCCTAGACCCATGCCTAGTGGTCCTAATGAATAACCCGGCGCTGGGAACATGTCATTATTTGTAATCAGCCCCTGCTCTCGTTCACTGTTGTCTCTACAGAGGGTAGGGACTCTATGATATTAACATTTTTTTAAAAGTGCGAACTGTTTGTAATTTGCAGTTCACTCTATTTTACTACACTGCCATTGTTGATAAACAATACATTTGTCGGTAAGAGAAATTTTATAACGCATTATTATTCCCAATGTTTCATTAACGAACTCTTTCGCACATTTACTTGACGTGCAAAGCCCGGGTTACGTACATAAATATAGACAAACATAAAGGTATGTGTCACCGTTAAGAACGGAACTTGTTCGTAACCCGAGACTTTGCTGTATTTACAGTATTATCTCCCTTTTTAAGCTGTCAACAATTTACGGACAATGTCACTATGACTAAAACAAAAAAAAACACCCGTAGACACAAGACTAATAATATTTGAATTTAGTTACTGTAGAAACATGATAAATGATTTCTTCCGTAGATACAATAACAAAGCTCGAAGCTGACCAAAAGCAACCATGTTCTCCAACAATGTCGGGTCCATGAGAGATGTGGATTTGTGTCCATCATTCACCAGTCTCTCGAGGAAGAAGCTGTATTTAATTAACTCATCTCCTTGTTGACTTCTTACTGAGCCTGAAGCAGCAACAACTGCTAGCTACCTTGTAGGATGCCTACGCTAAAGCATTCATGTGTTCTTGTGGTTGTGGTCTCTCTGGTAGTTGGTGTTACATGATGCTGTTGCCAGCTACGTGCACAACACTACTTTAGTCACACGGAGCAGTAGTCCCATTCCTTCTCTATCTCTAGGTGATCCCACACAACTCGACCATGTAACAAATTATACGATGATATAAATAGGTCAGGCTGGTTATGATCATGATGATACCTCCCAGTTTTAAAGAGGGGTCGTCGTTATAATCTGAGAGACAGCGACTAAGGCAAAGACAATAATTAAACAAGTTTACATAATTGACAAATTATTTGCTCAGGGATACCACGGCCACCGGGCCTCAAATAAGCAAGATGTTGTTTCAGTTATTAAACTTATTTGTAATGCTTCCCTTCTATTTCAGGCGAATTTCTGTTTTTTTTAATTAACTTGATGAAATTTATCCTGTTCAACCTCAGATGGGTTATAATTAGGATATATGTTATATTTCGATTCCAAATAATATGATCAATTGCCGATATGCGAAAGTGGCAGCACACCTGTCTAATCATTGCAAAAAGGGCAAATCAAAATTACCACTTTTGTGTGCATGTCAAAAAAAATTAAATAAAAAAGGCGCAATAAAAATGCCAAACAAAAATACGAAACAGTCAAAAGTCGTGATCTAAAGGCCTAATGTGTTTAGTTTGATATTTAATTGATTTTCATGTGTCGTAAGTAATATGTTTTATAAGACCGTCATCAGACCTTCCTTTTTCTGCCAAATATCAATTAAGCACTATATTTTAACATTTGTTCCTGCTGAATACTGTTTGACTATATTTTGTAGTTCCATAAGTCTACCTATTCTTAACACCTGGTCTATGTTTATGTGAAAAGTTGAAGCCTGAAAATAATCTGATCTTGGGATTCTCTGATGTTGGTAACATTTGAACAAGAAGTGTTCTATATTATTGTCTTGAAGACAATAACGTTCTTTTATTCTGAAATAAATAACACTTCAAACGTCGAGCTGACCTAAAAATATCTGACGACCTTTGACCTGAACGAAACAGGGCCGTGCACATATTTATTCACCAACTCATATTTCTTATTTCTGAGCTCAAAATGGTGTGCATCAAATTCTACATCAGACTTAAGGGTCTTTTATATTTGGACATGCGCCCTAATATAACCGACTAGGTTAAAACGAGGCACAACTTTACACACACAAAAAAAAGTGTGCATCATCATTAATTTCAATGTTACCCTTGAGCTACGCACGGACCATAGGCCTTTAACAAGTAGATGCCAAATCGTCCTGCCCCGCGCTCGAGATCCTTATAAGACACCTTTTCCCTGCCATTTCTGTCACCAGGTTTCTTTCTCGTGTGTCTATCGGTCGTCTTCTACCTCGTTTACCAGGAGTATTATAGAACAAGGACTGCCTTGTAATGCAATCAACTGATTTCTTCAACGAGTGACCTATTCATCGCCAGGGTCTTAAATCCGGCTGTTATAGATTTGGAAATTTTTCTGCTGCTAAACTTATCAATTACTGTCTGCCAATATAATATGACACTCTTAATGTTACGATCTTTGTGTTGACTTACCAGAGTTTCCTGTTCACGTGTCGCTTTGTTGTAAAACTGTGAAGCTTTTATACGTACTTCCAGACAACACTTTCTAGTTTAATAATTACTTTCATCTTTTGATGGGCGGAGTTAGCATAATAAGGAGAGTGATCTATGTTCACTGAAAGCTTTGAGTGACGAAATAAAACAGATAGACGCGGGTAGATAAATGTGAGATATATGCAAACAAAGTGGGTATAGACCAGATCACGGCAGTATGTGTGACGTTGCGAAATTTTAGGACAACACGTAGCTAGATCTTAACAGATTAAGCTGTTACATTATCATGCAGGATGGAGCTGCTTTCTTAGCATGAAGTCTGCAACATAGCATTCATACGTTCTTGCAGTAGTGGGTAATGTAGCACATTATTTTGCATGATTAGGTGGCCAGCCTCATGTGCAACTTTATATTAGTCGTATCTTACGACATAACTGAGGCAGACGTAGTCATATTTGTTTGTGTTGTCCCCAGAATGACAGCCAGGAATGAAACAGAACAACTGAAGTTTTTGACTTAATGAAACTGATAGTTGAAAGAGGTTAATTCAGAGGGCAATAAAATACCAAGTGAGAAGTGTGGAATAAAAAATCTGTGAGAAAATACTTGTGTGTGGAAGATGATCACGTGTGTAAGGAGGCGGTCTTAATGCGTAATCACGTTTCGTTATCTTTATTGTCTTTGTGATCCTTGTGGAGCTTGGAGCTACATCATTACAGCTTGTCCCCCATTACAAGAAATCTTCACCAGGCATTCACATGTTCTTACAACGGTGGTTTATACAGCAACTTGTTAAATAATATGTTGCCTCGTTTTGGTTAAGCGCGCCCGTTCAACCTAGACACAGGATCCCGTCGGTTATATATGGGCACATGTCCAATAAAAGCACCTTTTGGTCTGGCTTATTGTGAATCTTTTTGAACTGTTTTTTAAAAAAAATAAAATTTGGCCTTGCTTTGACCAGGCATTTGCTCCGTCGGTTATATTAGAGCGAATGCCTAAATATAAAATACTTTCTTCACTGTACGTAAGATATTAACGTGAACAATATACAATTTTGGAGATTCGATTAAATATATTTTTCTTAAATTACACACACCCGCGCGCGCGCGCGCACACACACACACACACACACACACATATATATATATATATATATATATATATATATATATATATATATATATATATATATATATATATATATATATATATATATATATATATATATATATATATATATATATATATATATATATATATATATATATAATAAGTAACCTCGCAGGGATAAAGGCAAAAACAAACAATAGAATGGTCACTATAAGAGACTTGTTACTCACTGATGATGCTGCAGTCGCCACTCAAAGTCAAAAGGAGCTCCGGACAGTGCTTGATTAATCGCTTCACCCAAGCAGGCAAGGACTTTTGCCTCACAATAAGTCTCAAGAAAACAAATGTGCTGGTTTATAATTCGTATGTGGAAGCTGCACCATTTATCACTATCGAAGAAGGCTCAATACATTACATCTGCAGTGTCTATGCCATATCCTCGATATTTCATCGAAAGACAAAGTGGCAAATGTCGAAGTGTTGTCACGTGCTGGCCTTCAAAGCAATGTATACACTGCTTAGACAGCGCAGACTACGCTGGCTTTGCCATGTCCGCCGCAAGGAAAATGGTCTCATCCTTAAAGAAATCTTCTACGGACAACTGGCAGATGGCGGAAGAACAGATGTGCGGCAGCAGCTGAGATTCAAAGATGTGTACAAGAGAGACATGAGGGCACTGGACATAATACGTCAAGCAACCTGATAGGGTGACGCTGCCGATCGCACCAAGCGGCGATGCTCTCTACTGTGCTACCTGAGATTGGGCGAATAAGATGCTCTCACGGTTGTCATGATACTGTCATGATACTGTCATGATACTGTCATGATATAATCGGAGAAATTCGCTGTTGATTTACCTCGATCTTCTTTTCGGGTGACACTTTTCTCCTTTCGCTTGTTAGGGAAACGCGGATACTACGAAAAAACCCGATGGATTTACGTATCACCCTCTCGCGATATTTTGTTATTTGGGCCATGGTTGCCTAATTCAAACACACTTGCTTATTTGAATTATCTCAGTGAAGATAGCTTGGAATCGGATCGTATTTTAAGATTATCAACTCAAAGTGCAAATGTTATTTTTTTCATACATTAGACTTATTAAAGCAAATTGATTTAAATTGTATAACTGAAGTTATTGATTTCTTAACGTTATTGTTATAATTTTGTTGTTGGTGTGGTTAAAATTTTATTAACTAACTTGGTATAGAATAACACGAGCTACATTTACAATTTTAATTGAATACCCTTTGGAGCTAAGGATAGGTCTAGCGATAAGGTAACTTACATATCCGTCTCGTCTATAGCTATCACCTGGACTGTGTGGTTAATCACGTGACTTGTCTTGTACCATTCCTACATATAGATCACCTGTTCTCTTCTCTGATTCTAGGAAACTAAGTTTCTATCTATCTCTATCACGCCTCTTCTAGTATTATCTTAACTTCCATCTCGCCACAACGACGAGATGAAGAGAGGAGAAACGTTAAAAGGTACGTCAGATAAAAAAGCAGCCGTGGGCTGACACCTCCAATAGTCAGTTATGACTGAACGGAGCTATTATTATAATATACATATATATGTAAATAGTGCAACAGTGACCGGTCTACCTTTGTTTCCTCATCTAGGTTTATAATCTTTACTACGTAAAACCATGCAATTCGCTGACGGAATTACTCACTGTTGAAACTCCGCCTATTTCTTCTGGTTACAGGCGCTGACAAGCGTTTACCTACGTTCGTACAGGCTAAGATAACAGCCAGCAAAAGCATAATTCGCATATCATAAATTATCACGCGAGCTGATTTGGCAATAAGCATTGTTGACAGACAGGAGCGCGCGGATAGATAATGGGGTTCTTTGATAGAGAGGGGACGGGCAGAAGTTTGGCCGCTAACGGTTTGATGTCCAACATTTCAGGGGACTTAAGCCAATGCAAAAAGGGAGATAAAAAGAGTTACAGACCATATTCGGTTGTCCGTGATTGTGGTAAAGTGGGATGTTATAAATATTTATAGGGGACTTAGTGTACTGACTGAGATCAGCTGTGAAGGTATCTGTATCTAATAAGTGTAGTGTATTACAGATGACCTTACTTGCTACCACATATTTATACCTCAGTCAGAATTATTCTGGAATATTGTGATGACTACGTTGAATGTCTAGGGTTTTGTAAATGATGAAGTGTAAGTCACAACAATAACAGACAGATAAACAATTTAATTTATTCCACCACACTTGACAACAGTTTGACACTCACATACATATAACACTCTATGAGACTATCTTAAATGAGTCACTGGTAAATTTTCAAATATCAATATGTATTAAGTACTTTTCATTAATATATATGTGTCCTGATTCAAATACAAAGTGAACCAGGAATCACAATCAATTTTAATTACAAGTTATATGTACAGAATTTATCAATATGAATCTTGTAGTGACATATTTTATTAATATTATCTTATGTGTGTCAGTTGTGTAGTGGAACTATGAGGTAATACTGGTTTTATTTTTCAAGCTATGTTGGTATTTGTCATCATGACTTCAAGTGTTTGTTTCTGTTGGAACTAGTATTGGAGATGTTCTCAGTTCCTGGCATTAAAACAATTAATTTCCCCTCTTATTTTTTATACAATGTCAGTTTAAGATGGGGTTACATAATGTTGAGCTCCGCTGGCCACATAGTCTTATCTTTCGTGATGTCGGCAGGAAAAGACTCCTCTGCTCGATTGCTCCCCTGTGTTCTGGAGACACCTCACTGTTTGCTATATGGACCAAGGAGTATGCTGTCCGCCTCTGGATTCAGCAAAGCTCTGACCAGGTGCTGCTTCAATAACTTTAGGACCACGGTCCCTGAAACAAGAAGGTTGTACCTCCTACTTCAGAACTAATTTATACTCTATTTCTACACTGAGCACAATACATAACAAACACTGAGTTCAGAGCGGTAGGCCAACTGCTATCTTCATCTGAAACAATTTTCACCAGTATACTCCTCCCTAATGGTTACTACGCCTCTGCAATTCCAGCATTATTTCTTTCTAGTCAATAATATAGGCGTCAGTGTACTGTTTGGCAATTCCATGTAGTTTTACTTTCCTCCGACACCTTCTGTTCAGGTTGGAGCCCTATATAGGCTTTACCTCATGTTCGCTACTGAACCACACATATATACAGACATAAATTATCAATTTACATTCAATTTTCATTAAAAAGATATCAAATATTTCAAGCTTACCACAATTCATGGAATAATACACAGTTACGTTGACTGGCAATGAATATAGCACAATTTCGATCTGCCGATGTCCAGGCTTTTATTTAGAAAAATATGCACTGGCGCTCAACGCACTGGTTCTTTAGTAAGTTTATTTGAAAATGTGGTGCTGACCTGACGCCTCTGATTGACTATATTGGCGGGTCTAACCAATCGTGCCATGTTTACACAAACGTTTGAAAAAAAAGTACCCTACTACTGTTTCCCCTAGCAACAAAGAAGTAGTATTTATAGTCCGACTAATCGTGTTTAGCCTTACATTTACTTTCCGCCAATCAAATAGGAGGTAACATGTCAGCCTATTTCCCGTACAATGGTGGTGTGAAAATCTGCCACTGAGCGATTCTGATTTTGGTGTTGTCTGACATCCCTCACTATTTCTTTTGGCTATAATTTGTTAATTCCTAGACTATTTGCGTAACGTTTAACATATTCTTTGTCAGCAAGTCCTAAGGAACCCAAATATATGAATTTAATGGGGCTAAGGGGCTGCGTTCAAAATATGCATTTTCTTCTACCTCCTGTTCGCTTCGAATACGATGTGGTGTCTGGGTACTGTAATGTTTTCAAACGTAAACCAGTATAATGTCATGTTTCCTAATAAGCGTTTTTCAGGTTTTTTAAAACCTAACTCGTATGGGTAGTGTTTTTTATCACTGTCGATTTGAAAAAAAGCTAGTGCTTGTGGCCTTACACGCGTGTTAGGGGTGGCATTAATTGTGTATCGCGAGACTGTGGTAGTATTGCCTGCGTTCCGGCTTTCAGCCCCTCCCTTTCTTTCTATCCTTAGTCCATCTGTCTTTCGTTTATGGTAACTTAGTGTATAAAATGACATGAATGGAATATTAAATATAGGTCAGCTTGCGTATCTCAAGGTTTTTCTTAGAAAGGCAGTACACGTTTTATCGTAGAAAGCGGGTATTGAAGCAGTAGGCTTTTACTATCAACGTGAAACGTTACAATTTGCAGACGAATTAGAAAACAAGGGGGATTTCGAGTACAGTCATTGCGACAGCACTGTTCTTTACCATTCTTCTTTCCTTTTATTGAAGTTATTTGTTAGGCTTTACATTTACTTCTTAATTTATATATGTGGATTAGAATTTCTCACGACAGTGATCCCAGGGGAGGTAATTATCTGATCTACAGCAGAGAGACGAGATCACAGACGGTCTGTCCGCTTAGATGACGCCTATGTTGTTGGTCGGCACCAGTGAGCAGAAAATCTTTATCTCGAGAGTCGAACGCGTTGATTTTCCCTGATATGGTCGAAGGCGCGACTTCTCGCACCAGTTAGTGAAATAACAGCTTTTCTGTATAAATTCTCCGTCCTCCCAAAGTCAGTTTATCTAGTAGCTTCAGAATTTTGGAAATATCTAGCTCGCCATTCTACCATTGTAAAAAGTGGATTATTAGATTTCGTGGAGATGGTTTCATTTTTCTGATTTGCGGTAATATATATATATATATTATATATATATATATATATATATATATATATATATATATATATATATATATATATATATATATATATATATATATATATATATATATATATATATATATATATATATTAGCATTTAAGTGATTTAATGTGTTACGTTCCTCATTATAATTCACTGGGATTTTCTATGTGTTGAGTGACTAGCGTAATAAATACCATATAGCTAATTTTTCCAGCTGTAAGGTAAATTTAATCACTCGCTTTCACACAAAAAGAGATGTTTTAATTGACTAATAAATACACTAGGCGACTGACTATTGACGGAATATAAATTTACTTCTAATTCATTACGTGTAATTGTGTAAGTGACTAGTGAAATATCATGTGGCGAAAAATATAGCTAGTAATGACAAGCGATATTTGTAAAGTAGTCATAATTAAATTAACACTGATATTGTGCGCTGAGAGTTTACCAGGGCGGGAAGGGGGAAAGGCGCATACCTTAAACCCAACCCGTAACCGGTGAGAGAAGCGTGATAAGATAGGCTAAGGCACGGGTGCTTTTAATTTAATTAAATGACGGAGTAATAAGAGATCTTACCTTGCGCGTGATAGGAAAGGATATTGATATTGTGATTAAATGTTATGTTTTCTCCTAAACTTAGTACTGATCACAAACCAGCCTACCAGCGGTTTAAATACAACCAGTAACAATTCTTAGCCTTTATCGGGTCTTCGATGTTGACCTGTCCGGCCCTCTTGCTTCATCCAGGGAGAGAGTACAAACTTATAAACATTAAGAATTAATTATAACTGGAGATACCAAATATCCAGATTTTTTCATCCAATTTTTTTCAGCACGCTGTGGCAAAATATCTATACATAACATTGTTCCCGACTACTGACCATTGTGTTGTCAAGTGGACGTATCCAGAAAGAATTCGTGGTTTCATACTCGACACTCAAACCCCAGAGAGAAAAAAACCGAGAGGAGATGCCTTCATCGTCATTATTGTTCTAACAGTTTACCCACCAGACATTTACTTTAACTATTGGAAGTACTAACTACTGTCCACTGTGAACACTAGATCGTGGTAAATATTTTGCTACCTGAACTCTCTGACGTGAACTTATCACATCCAATAATCACCACCAAAGTAGACGTTCCCCATTAGGAGAATTAATTATTCGTGGAGGAACTGGGGCTTATATCGGAGAAGCACAACCCTGGATTTTGTTACATGTACACTGAGGGTTATGTTCAAGATGTTGTTAACCAACTAGTAGGTAAGCGAGATTGTATGTGGCCACAGATTGACAGAGTGTGAGGAAGAGGAGTGAATATTTCTGTATGTATAATCTTTTTTTTTTTTGGTTCGCCAATACTGTTATATTACAGGATAGATTAACTAGGAACTCTGTTCTTTATTTTATCGTCTATTTCTATACTCTAGTGTTAATCTTTGACCTTTGGGGTTATTAACTTCTTGCGGGATCTTGTCTCAACAGAGGGGATGACATTTATGGGTTTATTTTCCAAATTCTGTAACCTATGATTTTATATATATATATATATATATATATATATATATATATATATATATATATATATATATATATATATATATATATATATATATATATATATATATATATATATGTGTGTGTGTTTGATGTTGTGAGCAGTTTATATGATAATAAACTGAACAAAACTTAATTACTTGTGTTGGTCAGCTCAGCCCAGACCCATACTCCATTTAATATAGTTTTCACGTTCGTACGCCCTGTTGTCACCTAAATGTGTGTGGTTGTGAATAGTTAAACGTATATGTTATATGTACGGAGAGTAGGATTGTCTCAGAACAAATTAGAGTCGTAAAGATAGGCTGGACTAGAGTATCTTCTCAATCCAGTGACAGATTCTACCCTTAAACTATTCACTTGTGAAATCTATTTCTTATACCTTATTTCTCACTTATTTACCACTTTTGCTGTTCTATTCAGACGGGACCAAAATCTATCTTGAATACCTATCTAAATTGAAGAAAATTATACATTTCAGGATTGAAAAATGACAAAATATCATTTTCTGATATGATTTTGAAATAATCATTATTTTTATTTTTGATACAACAACGTTGGAGTAAAATTAAGGAATAGATATATTTGCCTGAAATCTGTTTCAAAATTTTTTAAACAAAGTTCCCAATTAGTGAACAAATCCTTTCTTTTTCGAAAGTTTTAAGGTTAATATTGCGTCTAAACTGAGATTCAAATTAGCCATACGCTTCCGGGTGGCTTAAAAAATTGGAAATTCTTTGTTCATAGTTTTTCTGTGATTGATTGGTTAATGTCAAAGTGTTGTCACGTGCTGACTCTCAAAGCAAGAATACACTGCTTAGGCAGTGCAGACTACGCTGGCTTGGCCATATCCGCAGCATGGAAGATGTTCGCATCCTGAAAGATATCTTCTTCGGACACTAACAGCTGCATGCTGCCTCCATAAGACTGTGTGTGTCCTGGCTTTCGGGTCTTCCCAATTCAGATGGGGCAGAGCTACGTGTCTGTCTAGAAGACGTCCTTCGGTAGGCTAGTCGGTCGAGTCGGTGCGTGAGCCACCGCCTCACTATGACCCCCTTTGAAGGGTAGAGATCAGCGCTCCTCGTGGCATTGCACATACGCCAATTGGTGTGAGGTTCTCTGGGGTTGCAATTGTCCGTTGTCTGACTGCTCTTGCCAGTTATCGTCTTTCGGAGATATAACCCCCTTTGCAGGGTAGGGAGCCATCAAACCTCAGGACATTACACACACGCCAAAGTGGGCCTGGTGTTACATGCTGATGAGTCTAGGAAGCATTCTAGGGTTGCAAGAAAGCCCAAAACCTTCACCCCAAATTATGTTGCAAGGGTGAAAGAGTGATTAACTCGAACCCGTCGGGATCGGTACAAACAAACATCTTCTACGGACAACTGGCAGATGGCAAAAGAACAGTTGGGCGGCCGCAGCTAAGGTTCAAAGTTGTGTGCAAGAGAGATATGAGGGCCCTGGACATAAATCTAGCAATCTAGGAGGATGAAGCTGCAAATCGCACCAAGTGGCGATTCTTTCTACGGTGATACCTGAGATTGGGCGAAAAGAAGATTTCACAGCTAACAGAAGGGAGGAGACAACGTTGAAAGGAACACCTGAAAAAAAAAAACATTTGAGGGCTGTCACCCCCAGGGGTGCATTCGCTTAACCAGTTATGACTGAAGGTGCTATTATTATTATTATTATTATTATTATATATATGTGTGTGTGTTTGTGTGTGTTTGTGTGTGTTTGTGTGTGTGTTTGTGTGTGTGTGTGTGTGTGTGTGTGTGTGTGTGTGTGTGTGTGTGTGTGTGTGTGTGTGTGTGTGTGTGTGTGTGTGTGTGTGTGTGTGTGTGTGTGTGTGTGTGTGTGTGTGTGTGTGTGTGTGTGTGTGTGTGTGTGTGTGTGTGTGTGTGTGTGTGTGTGTGTGTGTGTGTGTGTGTGTGTAAATATAAATCCATTGTTGAAGTTGATAACTTGGTTGATAGAAACTTGATATGTGCATGTGTATGATCTCATTTTATGCACTTATATAAAGATATATCACATTATCTTTATATATTGCTGAATTACCTTCGTCTGGGGGTTCATTAAATTAAGTCTATTATCACAGCGTAACAAATAACACTGACTAACAAAAAAAAACTTTTTTTTTCTTTCTCTAACATTTCTATGTTTTTCTGGTCAATTTTAATGCGCTGTTTTTAAATCTGCAAACCGTTTTTCTCTATCAGGTCGGGATCTCTAGAAATACGCAATTGAAGTTTTTTTTAACAACGCATAGAGTATTACAACATCATTCGTACAAGAAGTATAACAGTTATGTAGGCTTGAATTTCTTTGCAGTCGACTTTCGTCGGTGAATGGCATGTGGTACATCGCGATGAAGCATCCAACAATAATCGGCAAGCATGGTCACACTCCACCGTTCTTGATAACGTGACTCCATTACGGCGATATCTTGATGGAATCGTTCTCCATGTTCATCGCTGACCTCGCCAAGGTTGTCAGGGAAAAAGTCAAGATCCGAATCGAGCAAATGGATTTTGAGGGACATGTTACAGCCCATAATTCTGTATGCATCTATGCACTGCTTAACAATATGCAACATAGTCGACAGATTTGTGATTTCCCAGAAAGTTATCGACGATCGATTTGAATGCCATCCATGCGCGAAGTTCACTACCATGTAACAAGTTCTCGAATTGTTTGTCTGCAATAACTTTCCTAATCTGAGGTCCTACAAAGATACCTTCCTTTATCTTTGCATCGCTAACTTGCGGAAACTTTTCTCGAAGATAAGTGAAAGCTTTGCTCGTTTTATCTAACGCTTTTACAAAATTCTTCATGAGATCCAACTTTATATGTAACAGTGATAAAATGAGGCTGTCTTTGTTAACTAATGGCTCGTGTATTACATTTTTATGCCCGAGCTGCATACGATCCCGGATAGGCCACACCTTTCTTGCATAATGTTCCTGTCTGTTGCGGCTGTCCCATTCACATCAGAAGCAACAAAATTTAGTATACCCAGTCTGCATGCCCGTGAGAATTGCAATGACCTTTAGGTCTCCACAAATCCGCCATTGGTAGTCATTGTACTTTATTTTTTTCCAAACGTATAGCCATATTGTCATAAGTTTCTTTCATATGAACAGAGTAGGCGACTGGAACTGATGAAAATAAATTTCTGTTATGCAATAACACGGCTTTTAGACTAGTCTTGGAAGAATCGATGAAAAATCGCCATTCGTTGACTATGTGCTCATGACCGTTTACATCTTTGCAATAGCAAATGTCATCATCCATCTCAAAGTATTGAAAAAGTTCTCTGTGTCTATGACGAAATTTAGATATCGGAGTATTGGGCGCTAAAAGATTCCATTCTTTGAGTCGCGAACCGGGTAATTCCGCTTGTCCTTTGGTAAGAGCGAGATCACGTATTAGATCTGAAAGTTCTGAATGGTTAATTAAGTAAACACCATCATTTACTGGTATGTAATCTGAGTCAGAATTAGTTTCTAAAGCAGGTAAACTATCACTTTCTGATGGTTCATTCACGTCCAGCGGATATTGTTCTGGTGGTACTTGGATCGGACACATGATTGGATCATGAGGCACTGGTTTCGAAACCGATTCAATATTTGGATAAACCACAGACTTTCTAGTTTTAAAAGTGAAACCATGGATATTTGTCAAGCAGAAGTAACAATCAGTAGTGTGATTTGTATGTTCACGCCATATTACTGGCACTCCAAAAGGCATCGACTTATGCTTCGGCGATTTTCGTAACCAACCTGCCAATGTATCGAACAAACTGCATTTGACTTCCAAGATTTATTTGCATCATCAACTTTCGAATCGAAATAAAGTTCATATGCTTTCTTTAGTAATGGTGTAAAGTTTTTCTGGTCAACACGATCGGTAAAATATCCGCACACGTAACAGAACAGATCAGCCGAATTTCTACAACTTCTAGAAGCCGTATTTTGCTCAGAATTATTTCAAAATACAGTAACTATTTGAAAAATCGCGTAACATATGTCATGCATCTTTTAGCAGTATAAAAAGTAGAATTATGTTGCTTTTTATTAATTTTTAATAAGTTATATAGTAAAAATGAAACGGAGCAAATAACGGTTTACCAAAAATATATTTATTCACAAATATCTTAAGAACCCGATATGATAGAGATAAACGGATTTCAGATTTGAAATCAGCGCACAAAACTGACCTAAGAACACTTATTCTTATATAAGAAAGAAAAATGTTGTTTGTCAGTGTAATTATCTCTCAGAGGAGCGGCGGGGATATAAACTTTACAAAAAACTGAGAAGAATCAGTTTTTTTTTTTAAAGACGTCTTCAAAAAAAAAACCTGCAAGACTTCCTAAAATAGGAGCCCACTTCTCCTATTTACCTCATTGTCAAGAGTATTTCTCGAGCGATAAGCTCATCAGCTGCTCTAACTCTCTGGTCACATTTGTGTACCACCGCCGCAGGCCAAGGGAGGTAATCGCCACACTCTCTTCCTCACTGAACATTGGGATTCCTCATGGACTTGCCTTGTTAGTGCTATACCATCATTCTTATTATTGTACTACCACCTCCATTGTCATACACATCCACTGAGAATATATCATCATCTTCAACACCATCACTGTGAATATATCATCATCTTCAACATCATCACTGTGAATATATCATCATATTCAAAACCATCACTGTGAATATATGATCATCTTCAACACCATCACTGTGAATATATCATCATCTTCAACATCATCACTGTGAATATATCATCATCTTCAACATCATCACTGTGAATATATCATCATATTCAAAACCATCACTGTGAATATATGATCATCTTCAACACCATCACTGTGAATATATCATCATCTTCAACATCATCACTGTGAATATATCATCATATTCAAAACCATCACTGTGAATATATCATCATCTTCAACACCATCACTGTGAATATATCATCATCTTCAACATCATTACTGTGAATATATCATCATATTCAAAACCATCACTGTGAATATATCATCATCTTCAACACCATCACTGTGAATATATCATCATCTTCAACACCATCACTGTGAATATATCATCATCTTCAACACCATCACTATGAACATATCATCTTCATCATAATATAATCTTCTACTCAATCACAATCATCACTTATATCGTCATCTTCAACACCATCACTGTGAATATATCATGATCATCATAATATAATCTTCTACCCAATCACAATCATTACTTATATCGTCATCTTCAACACCATCACTGCGAATATATCATCATCTTCAACACCATCACTGTGAATATATCATCATCATCATAATATAATCTTCTACCCAATCACAATCATTACTTATATCGTCATCTTTAACACCATCACTGCGAATATATCATCATCTTCAACACCATCACTGTGAATATATCACCATCATCATAATATAATCTTCTACTCAATCACAATCATCACTTATATCGTCATCTTCAACACCATCACTGCGAATATATCATCATCATTGGCCCTGGAGAAGATCACAGCGGAAGAAGAAGAAGACGCAGCAGCCTGCACCAGCCCCTAACAACCACCAGGCCGAACACTCAGTGAAACGATTAAAGGTCTAGTCAACGTTTTGAACCCCGCATTATGATCTTTAAAGAAGATGACCCTGACAGGAGCGTTATGGTCAAGAGGAAAATGATGGAATGTGCTGCTCCCTACCAAGAAATCCTCATTGAGCAGAAGTAACAAACTCAACTCTGGACACCTTCATGAAACAATTCAATCTAATAACTCACACCCTACCACTCGTTGAAAAAGAAGTTGATGACAATGAAGAAGATGATGCTACTACCCCAGTCAATGTTCAATATTTTGTAAATGTTCTTTTCTGTAGATGTACTTAATATAAATGGTATGAGTTCATTTAAACTGTTTATTATTTTATGTATATATTTTTACTATTATGTACTGCAATGGTGGAACACATTCCCCTTACTTTACGTGATTTTACAGAAATCATGATCCATTTACGCGATTTCTGTTTTTACGAGCGGTAAACAAAGACCTACTTGTACATATGTACAGAGCTAACATACAAGTATTAATTATACTTTGCTGAATTATATTCGGGATAAGGGCTCAATAAATACGAGTCACGTGTTACATCGTGACACATACTATGTCACAGAATTGTGCGGGGGATATGCTTTTAATAAGAAATAAGAGAACTCAGTCTTTGTTATTACCATCTTAGAATCCCTGAGAAACGCCCTCAAATAAGAATATAACCCGTCTATTTATATCACTACCATGAATAATCTTGGGCGAAGGCTGCTACCTTTGGTAAACTCAACCTTTTACTCAAACTGTCTGGCCATTCAAGACTACAACGGCAGATCAAGGAGGACAACCCGCAACAAATCTCTAGGGTAAGAGGGAGAGGACAACCAAGAGAACAAGCGGAGAAGAGAACTGGAGAAAGACTTGATGGGAAAGAAGAAGATATAGAAAGACCTTGACCTGATGGCACGTGACAGGAAGATTTGGCATAAGTTTGTTGATGGCCTATGCTCCTTGGGGAGTTGAAAGGTGAAAGGAGAACTGATGATTATATTAACATCATGAATGTCATCAACATTATGGTGATGCCGTTATAATTATCAATTCCATTATTATATCACTGACATCATAACAACATCAACATCCTGACAGTCCCAACAACTTTGATGAAACATGTTGATAGCATTACTAGACAGTTCTTGTTGTGAGATCCACAGTGTAAGGGAAGCAGAGACACTCTGAAGAACACGTGGAGAAGAAAACTGGTGACATAAATAAACAATGATGAGGAAGACATGGAAAAATCTTAAGTGGATGGCACGGGTCATGGAGAACTTGACGGTTGTTGGATGATGGCCTACGCTCCTTGTGGAGCGATACAGTATTGATTGATTGATTGATTGATTGATTGATCGATTGAACTGTTACAAATGTATAACCATGATCGCCGCCATCATCATATTCATCATTGCCTCACCGCAACAATTCAATATTTACCTGACTGTTCTCTACGTCAAACACGTAAAACGTTTATCAGATATTGTTCCTACCTGGCCCTGGCTTTGTAGTTAAGCTTGCTGTCTGATAATATCACCAGACTCTCTGTCATGTCCTGGATCCACCTTCGTCTAGATCGTCTTCTTCCCCTTTTTCCAGGGACCATGCCTTCCATTCCAGGGACCATGCCCGTATGCGGCACATTCTAATCTATAATATCTACATCACGATCTAATTTTAAAAGTGCGTGATAGAAACACAGTACCTTGTCAGGTAATTCGTAATAGGCGTATAAGGAGGGTTGGGTATCGGATCGGTTATTTCATCGTGTAGAAACTGTTAAAAAGGAAATCAGTCCTTGTGCAGATTCTACCGTCGAGGCGTGGTGGAGTGGGGGAGAGGGAGGAAATACGTCTTATTAGAACAAAAGTCGAGAAAAAAACAACCTGCGTTGTGGCCACAACATCTTCATCTGGAAGAGACAAAGAAAAACAAAAAGAAAATGACAGCAATGTAAAAAAAAAATAACATGAAAAGTAAAAGCGAGTATATCCGATTAGAATCCTATGGCTGGACCAAAATGGCTGCCGCCGCTACCGGAAGCAGAGAGAAAATACTAAAGATGAAAATAAAAACGAAAAACTAAATGCGGAAAAAGTACAAAACGGGAAACAATGGGGAAAAAAGAAATAAATATTTTAAAAATATTAGAGAACAAATAAGAGTATGTGTGTGTGTGTGTGAGAGAGAGAGAGAGAGAGAGAGAGAGAGAGAGAGAGAGAGAGAGAGAGAGAGAGAGAGAGAGAGAGAGAGAGAGAGAGAGAGAGAGAGAGAGAGAGAGAGAGAGAGAGAGAGAGAGAGCAATACATTTAAAAAGTAGAGAGTGAGAATACAAAGTAAATTGATTTTTTTTTTTAAAAGAGAAATCCACTGCTGGTAAAAAGAGAGGCCGGTCTTGAGGAAAAGAAAGTGTGATAGAACTCAGTTCTAGAAATATGACTGAGTAGAAATGGGCGGCTCAGATAAAGGAATGCTGGGTGTTCAAACCGTTGGGTTTAAGGCAACCCATACAGTGGATGAGGCGTTGTTCAAGGCGGAACCGACAGTTGGCATCCGAGAAACAGAATCTGATTGCTGTGACCGTGTTGGTCGGAGCTGTTGACATGGATGGCTACAGGTGTAGGGGCCATCCGAGAGATGTCGCAGAGGTGTCTGTAAAACTGGTTCCCAAGTCATGTGCCTGTTTAGCGAATGTAAGGCATTCTGCAACGTTTGCATGTGATGGAATAAATGACATTGCGCGACTCGGATGTAAAGCCATTGGTGATGATGAGCATGGCTATATGAAATGACACTTTACGCCTTTTAATGACATATTGACTTCTCTTGCATCGTGTCGGGTTACATGTCTGGATGCTAAATTGGCCGCCAATAATGGTTTTTAAACGGCTGTGAACCAGACTGTCTCTCAAATTTTAGTCGCGTCTATAGGCCACCAAGGGTGGTTAGCTGAACACTTTCCGGGTCACTGGATCAGCTTGGAGAAGATGTAGGTGGTGATACAGGATCTTCCTTACAGCAGCGCTCTGGAAATGATAGATCAGTATTAACTTGACTATCAGACGAGGGCCTCTAGACGAGAGATAGGGAGAGTGCGCTCTAAAGTAGAGGTGAGAACATCCTCCATATAGTGTCTCCTGAGGAAGAACTAGGCAGGATAATTATACAGAGAATTTCAAAAGCAGTAGACCACAAACTGAGGAAAGAACAAGCAGGATTTAGAAAGAACAGAAGATGTGTAGATCATATACGAGTATTTACTCTCAGGAACATTATACAGCAGTTCTCGGAATGGCAAAGACAGCCGTACATTAATTTCGTTGATTTTGAAAAGGCTTTTGACAGCATATATAGGGACAGTTTATGGAAAATACTGAGGGCTTATTGTGGTGAATTTGATGTTAACTGGTACAATGTGAATTTCTGCAGATGTGAGGTCAAGCTGTGAAGGCCCCTGAGTCTAATAGATAATAGGGTTTGTGGTCTCAGGGAACCTTGCTGCTACCACCCTACGACCTCAACCTGCGACGTATTTTATCCTAAGTATAGTAAGGGTGTATGTCTGTTATCTGGCTAGTGTCTAGGGTAATGTAAAATGTGCTGTAATAAAATGACAACAAATACACCTAAGAACTCTAAGAAAAGTAATTAACAACACCCAGAGTTAAGTTTAAAATGTGAAATCTTTTTTACAATTTATTGTTCCAGTATCACAATTTTGTGTACACTGGAATATTGAAACTCAAAATGATAATTCAAAGTATTTAACATAAAATTGGTTCAATTTATAACTGAGTATATTATTTTTTCCAACTTTAATTAAATATGTCAATCTGGAACAGTGTCAATTTATTCTTGCTCCTATGAATGGGTATTGATTGAACGAACGTCTGTCTTCATCATAATCTGAATGATCTAATACACATTTAGGAAATGAGAGTAGTTGAGTTTGATATATCAAGTGCCCGGAGACGATTTCTTAACTTAGTATCCTCTGGTATGCAGGATGAATTATGTTCACATCACCAGCTTCCACTGCCAAGTCAGGATTCTGCTCTTGAAATATAACAAGGAGGCACACAGTCGATACTGCCTCAAGTCTTTAGATGCAGAAATATATACAGGTATAGGTTCACCTGGGCTCACTTTGAGTCATAGATGAAACCCTGGAACGATATAAATGCGTCCTAATCAACCTCTGATATACTCTCTCTTTCCCTAACTAATAAAAATTTTCAATCATATTCAGACTCAGCATGGTAACTAAACAATTAGTTAGCGTTCTTAATTGGTTTGTTACCCCATTCATGGTCAAATAAACTTCAAACTATAGTTTGACACTTTCCTTGACAAAGGAAACATTTTAAGTTAATAATATCAAGTCATGTACAATCACGGTGACTTGCTGAAGACGACGGCCGGTGGTTTTCCTGGTCTTATGTCATAATACTGTACAACAATTTCCCCATTAATATTTAATTTTACTTTCTCCCAAAGTGTCAGAAAGCCTGACTGGCTTTTCAACAACATGTTAATATATTTCCTAACAACTCTGTGAAACAACACAAAGTTTGATGTTGACTTCCCTCTAGATAAACTTCTACCCACATAATTTTCATACATATTCAATAATACATACATAATAATAATAATAATATAAATTTTTTCTTTCTTACCGCATCAGAGAAATATTACCACTAATAAGTTTGATTTGCGATAAATATGGTCAAATCCAGATCGCTTGCTGGTGCAGATCAGCAAAACAAGATCGTACTAATATCTTGTCTTCACACAACTTTAGTGTAATACAAATTTTTTCAAGTGGCGATTACCACTACCTTCAAACTAGTTTTATTCCTCCGTTAGTATATTAGACTCCAGCCAATCAGGGACTGTTAGGCTTCTAGCGTCCTTTTTTTCAAAACTGAACTCAATTTTCAAACCTTGGACTAACTTCCTCTCTATCCCCACTACAGGGCAAACTGAGAAAGATTCAAGTCTGTTCGTCCATCTGTCTTCGTCAATATCTCAGTTATTTCCTAAAAGTTTATAATTCTGACAAGTAATTAGTGATCCTGTTGCTGTCTGTCACACAGTGGTTATATTTTTATTCTTTTATTAATATATTTAATATTATCGTTTTTATTCTTCATTTCTTCAAATAACATATAAATGTCATTGTATTCGTCAACTGTCCTTTATTTTAGCATATAAGACAATTATCTAAGTTTTTCTTCTCTCTAACCTGCTATGCCCTGCTTGGGTGCAAAATTTAAATTATGTAAACTACGAAATCGAGACACTATCAACTATGCTCCTTTTCTCCCCCGTTCCGTACTGTATTTTCAAAATTTTCCACGTTAATCGTAATTGTTTTCTTTAACTGTCGTTCTCATTCAAAACGAAACAACGCTTTTGTAGTACGTCACAAAATTGCGACCACGCATTTGCCGTATGTTACAATATCGCTACTTTTTAGCCCGAAATACGAGTGTGTGTGTGTTTTGGGCTGTGTCGCGTCCAACAGCGTGAATATATACATTGAACTGAGTGTCGTCCGAAGGGAGTCTGCAAATCTTGCGACATCGTTTTTCCAACATGCTACGACATTGGCATGCACTATCGTTTTCGGTTCGCGAGGCCAGAAAAAATCAAACGCGTGTCAAATTGTAGCATTTACTCTCTCACTTTTATGCCTTCGCGTATTCCTTCCCAGTTTTCTTCTTACACTCTTGCTCTGAATGCTAAGCCTTGTTTTTCTCAAAACTGTTACGTTGGTGTCTCAATGACGAGGTATAAAATCTAGTACTATTTGCAGGCGTAGGAGACAACGTTTCACGCAACTTCCTTATTTTATCCCTATATTCTTTTATCTCTATCGTTTTGAATTTATAAAAGGTGGGCTATTTGAACTGTTGTCCATACAGATGTCACTTTACGACACTTATGGAATTCCAAGCTGCATAGTGTCAATCATAAAAAGCCTCTATGATAACTTCACGTGTAGTGTTGGACAGAGCAGCCTAACCTTTGAGGTGAAGACATGAGTACGACAGGGACGCCCCTTATCAACCACTATTTTTAACAGTCATAGACTGGGTAATGCGCCAGACAACAGAGGGCAGTCCAAGAGGAATAAGATGGACTACATTTTCTACATTGGAAGATCTGGAATATGCAGATGACATTGCACTACTAGCACATTCACATCATTACATCCAGGAAAAAACGGATAGACTTAATAAGTATAGCTAGCAGGTGGGCTTGAACATCAATTTAAAGAAGTCAGATGTCATGACGCTCAATGTGAGCAACCCTGAGCCCATATCAGTAAGGAATCAGCAACTGGTACAGACAGACACCTTCACATACCTCGGATGCATAGTAACACCAGACGGCGCGGCAGGCAAAGATATCAACAACAGAATGAATAAAGCAAGAACAGCCTTTTTTAGCCTAAACAACATATGGAAGTCCTCTCAATGCAGCACAAGCACAAAATTAAGATTATATCAGAACTGTGTGCTTTCTGTGCTTCTCTATGGTGCGGAATGTTGGAGAGTTACTGTTACGGTGTTTTTATTGATGTCGTCTGCTATAGTTGGCAGTGCGCAATTTTAGGTTGATAGAATAAATATAGATTGATGTTGATACTTCACGGATTAGTGAACGCAAATTATACGGTCAACTTGTGACGTGTTAGCGTTGATAAGGTCACAAGCTTACGACTTTGTTTTCGAAGCCATACCTGGAAATGAAAATATTATGGCAGATGTACTTTCGAGGCACCCTACTGAATTCGATTAAGGAATAATAATGGTCTACAAAATTCAAAAAAAGAATACTGAACAATAACCACTTTGGAACGATTACTTACTTCAACGATGAAAACGGTATAAACTACCTACATACGAATGACACTTCGAATATGTGCAGTGAAGCAACTATTATGTACATTTTTCAAACGAAATTGATTATAGCAAGAGATATATTTCGATAGTTCGGTATTAACGTTTGGACTTTGGTTAGTGTCCATTCGTTCTACAACTCGTTACGATGCAATCAAGAAGAATATTCGAATCAAACTGCCATCATTCTGACACAGGAATCGAACTAGGTCTAACTAAATGAATACTGTAATAGTTCAAAGGACACAGTGGAAATTTATTAACTTTTTCCTCCAATGGAACTCAACGTTCATTCAATAGGGATCTGACAACGGTTGGATCTTCATATCCAACATTATTAAGCTTAATACATATTGATTTATTTAATAAAATAAAAATAAAATGTGAGAAAAAAAGATGAAATACTTAAAAAGGAAGAAAATTTGAAAAAAAACAAACAAAATAATCTCACACAATTGAATAAACTGTTTAGAAGTAATTAGGAATGTGTTAATTTGTATAGGAGGTTAGCGAACATGTTTACATAATATGTTATGTCTTATTATTATTATTATTATTTAGTAGTTAATTAAATTACTTAATTAGTAGTTATTCTACACACATATTTAATTTTATGCACACCTCACTAATTAAGTTTATACTTTATTCTTTTCTTTACTTTACTTGTCCTTACTTCTCATTTCTTTTATTATGACACTATCTTTCAGTTTATTTAATTAGATGGTAATTAATGGATACCCTACACCCATACTATGATTAATTAATTCAATTTTAATTAGTTAGAATAATTTTCTTTACATAACACTTCATTATTTAGTCAAGACAGACTTTGATTTAAGTAGATAATTATTTAGCGACAGTTGACACTCCTTTGGTTAATATAATATCCATGTATAACATGACTGTTAGTATATTACATGATTAGTATAATATCGACATGACCACGACACTGTTCCAGTCAGAACATAGTAGGCCATATGTCGGGTTTTTGTTAAATTTTTGAGATGTTTGATTAAGATAGTTCAAAAAAACTATCTAATAGATTTTGTTTTCCCCGTCGGCAAGGGAATTGTTACGGTGTTTTTATTGATGTCGTCTGCTATAGTTGGCAGTGCGCAATTTTAGGTTGATAGAATTAATATAGATTGATGTTAATACTTCACGGATTAGTGAACGCAAATTACACGGTCAACTTGTGACGTGTTAGCGTTGATAAGGTCACACTTCGTGACTTGGATACTGGACCCTTTTGACGTTGATCGTCAAGCCGTGAAGACGTGTTTCACCTCCTTCCAGTGTTAGGCTTCATAATTGCCGCAAAATACAGAATTTTATATAAGGACACCGGGTCAGTCCAGATTGATATTATAAAGGATGGAATTATAAGGTAAGTAAATAACCTGAATTATGGAAGGATCGTTAATCAGTCCTTCATATATATTCGTCAAGTCACATGCGCTCACTACCGGCTGTCTGAATCAGAGCAGCGCGCGCATATAGCCATGATGTTCTGTTGACATTAATTCGTTAGGACACGGACTGATAATAATATGTATTCATTTGAAAATCAGATGAAAATTGTATGGTTACTATGACCAATGCTTGGGATGTCTTCAGATGTTATATTGTCAAATAAATATTGGACTCAACCCACGGACTTACCACGTTAATATTGTTCAGGTTGATTCATCACGTTATAGTATTGATTGTTATTCAGCACGATGAACTCTTACATACAGAAGTTCGTTATCTACAATACTTCCAACGAAGTTCGAGAGGAAACTAGAACTATGGTAAAATATCATTGCTAATCGATGAACCAATTACTCAATGACCCACAATTATATTATTTATAAATAGACCACGGATGTAAAGTTTCTTTTCTTCTTTCCACTCTGTAAAGTGTCAGTCTGTATGCTCTGTAAGGAAGAGTGGTGTGTTGTTGAGATCAGGCATGCTCCAGTCTACCCAGCTGTAAATGGGTAACTCACCCTAGTCCTGAGTTAGGGAAGGCAAAGGCTCCAGGGGAAGCAGGCCCTAAACTTGGTCACTCCAACCGACGCAGGATGGTGTATGTATGAAGTAGAAGTGTAGAGTGTGATTACCGCGAATGGTGTACTGTTCGTGTGCTGACCAATATAACCACTCATACACTTGTGTCTACAAGGCACCAATGCAGACTGCTGGAATCTTTGTTTACTCAATTTATTCAGACGTACACACTGGGACATACGAGTACATCATGGTATGTTGACATATCAATTTGTAGGTATACATAGCAGATCTGAAGTCATGACACATTCAGAAATAATGGGCAGTACATCAAAAGTTCAATTGTCATGATACATTATGGCCGCATCCCCCTATCTGACTAAACGCGTCAGTGAAGGCAGATCGGTAAATAACTAAAGTTACTTGACGTCCATAGTTTGTAGCATATATTAAGAAACCACGAAAGAGGGGGTTTCTAGCAAGATTGAGATCTCCCTGTCACTGTCCGATAATAGGATAAATAATCTGTTCTCTTGGCAGTGATCAAAACATATGATGACCGAAATCTAACATGGCTGCCTCCCTGAGTTGTCGTTCACTCATTCATAGGAAGGAGAATATAAGCCAGAGTTAATTTATAATGGGTATATAAATGATTTCATAAATGTTTCCATACAGCTCTACGGTGATCAGGTTAATTCACGTAGCCATAACCGCTGCAGGAAAGTCTGTCATCTTCGTCGATACAAAACACGACCCTAGCGATACGAAGCACAATGTTCCATCTAGGTCGAATCGACATGAGATCATCAATATAGGGTCTGGCAATACATGGAGTCCGAATTATACATTGTACCGTACCTTAGGAGAGTCTCTAACATAAACTATAGTAGAGATACCATCTCCTTTAGAAAAAAACCACTTCATGAATCATATTTCCTTAAGAATCTACCAGCCCTTTGAAAAGTGCGTACCCGCCATTATCACGGTACATCGGAACTCATCACGACTTGTCAAGACAACTCATACTTCCGCTAGACCGGAATAACAAGAATCTAGTCCCTCCTACCCATCCAAAATATACAATATAGGACTGATTCTACTTGTACTAATAATATGTAATACATATGAATTCAGGCCATAAACACAATAAGCAAATTAATATATTTTCTGGCCCTAAAAAATAAGTACAAACGTAAGCGCAATATCCTTGCGCCGGATCAATATCCAGAACGATTACTCCTATAATCAAAAGTGTGAATCAAACATGGATTCTCTCGCTTTTACCATAGACAGCATTTTCATACACAAATGAATGAATGTCTATATTTTTCCCATATTAAATAGCCATATCGATTTTTGTAATATGTGCGTCAAAATATGCACGCAACAGATTACCACACCCCTCGGGAAAAAAAAATGGTACATTTTTTTTTTGAAATACATCTAGGAGCAACATACAATAGGCTCACAACGCACCAATACAATGCGCAGATGATAAGCATAAGTTTTATGACCTTAGAGAAAGTACTTCTCTAAGTATAAATATTTCCAGAGAGGTGTCACCAACACATACTACAATATTAGCAATGACACAATTTCCACATTAGTTTATACATAAATTTCATCTAAGATATCTTAACATCATGATCATCAAAGACGAAAAACATTGAAAGATCAGCGGTGAATAAATATCAATGAACCGCTAAGTAGTGTTACAATCAATATATGATATATTACATATGTGTACACATTTCAACATAGAAACAACTGTATCAAAGTTGTATAACAGTTATGAATCATGTGGGCATCTAGACAAAATATCTGCCATCACATTTTCTGACCCACGGATAGCTCGCACCGAAAAATGAAATGGCTGTAGAGCAATCGCGTATCGCGTTGATCTCGCGCTCTTCAGATTTTTACTCTGAATAGCCGTAAGAGCTTTCTGGTCAGTTTCCACAATGAAATGCGCGCCCAGAAGAAATCTTTGCAGTTTAAGGATTGACCAAACCATAGCCAATAATTCACGGTCTAGGACCGAGAAATTCTTCTCTGCGGCATTTAATTTCCGAGAAATATACATCACAGGATGCAGAGTTCCAGAGTACTCTTGCATTAGTGCAGCTCCAATCCCGGTGGATGAAGCGTCACTACGAAGAATAAATGTCTTATCCTTAGAAGGCAATACTAGGATAGGTGAAGTAGAAAACATAGTTTTAACCTTATCCAAAGAGGATTGACATTCTTGAGTCCAATGGACTACATTAGGAGACCCTTTCTTTAGCAAGGAAGAAAGAGGTGACATAATGGAGGACAGATTCGGGATGAATCGTCCATAAAATTGTATTAGACCTAAGAGACTTCGTACTTGCTTTTTAGTCTTAGGAATAGAAATGTTAAGTATCTTACTTGTATTATGGTCTTCTGTTTTTAGGAACCCATGACCAACACGGTGTCCTAAGAAAGATATTTCGCTAAAACCAATACATGCTTTCGATGGTTTCGCTGTCAGGTTATGCTCGCGTAAGATAGACAATAGTTCATTTACACCATTATAGTGATCGTTCCAAGTATCACTGAAAAGACAGATGTCATCAAGATACGCAATGACATCTGAGCGATGAGATAGGATTCGACGCATCATGCGTACAAATGTTGCAGGGGCGTTCATAAGACCGAAAGGCATGAAATTCCATTGGAATAGACCCCTAGGCGTCGAAAAAGCAGTAAACGGTTTGGCGTGTTCGGATAGTGGAACTTGCCAATATCCCTTAGACAAATCGAGTTTAGTAAAGAAGTGAGAATTCGATAGTCTCGTAAGTAGCTCTTCTAGTAAAGGCATAGGTTCAGCATCGAATTTAGTCACTTGATTCAATTTGCGATAATCCACGCAAAGACGTATGTTATTGTCTTTTTTCCGTACTATAACCATCGGCGAAGAATATGCTGATGTGGATGGTTCAATAATTTTTAACTCTATCATCTCATCTAACTCTTTCTCTACCTGTGCTTGAAAATGTATCGGGATAGGATACGGTCTGACTCTTATAGGACTATGGTCAGTAAGAATAATGTCATGTTGAATGACATCAGTTTGACCAGGAATGTCAGTAAGGACATCCTGAAATTGTTCTAACATAGTAGAAACTTGTTTCTGCTCTCCTGGAGATAATTCTGGAGAAATTGCAACATCTTTCCATGATTCATTAGAGTGAAGAGGAATCATTGGAAAAGGTAAATTTACATCCGAGAAACTCGTTTCCTCATCCTGTATTACTGACAGAGATGAGTACTGTCCATGTTGGACTGGAAAATCGTCCGTTGCCTGGAAAACAGGTTGTAAATAATCAGGACGTTCATGGAATTCCGTGAGCATGTTGATGTGGAAGGTTTTACGTTTCCCGTCAATATCGACGATATAGTCAACATCGGAAACTTTTGATATTATATCGTACGGACCTTTCCAAGAAATGAGAAGTCTATTTTCCCTACAAGGTAGCAAGACAAATGCTTTGTCACCTGGACAAAGTTGACGCAAACATCTCTTTTTATTGGCAAATTCCCTTGCCTTCTGTTTCGCAAATTCAGAAGAAGCAGTTGCCAATTTGCATGCTTCAATAATCATTGTGTCTAAGTGCGATGACATATTCATAAGAGGATTTTGTGTCATCGACAATATTATCAGCAGTTATAAGATCATGAAGTAAGGACATAGGACCCCGCGGTTTCGCGCCAAAGACAAGTTCAAAGGGAGAAAATCCTGTATGTTCGTTGGCGACCTCTCTATATGCAAAGAGAGCCGCGGGTAAAACCCTATCCCAATCCTGAGGATGATCTTCCGTTATCTTACCTAGTAGGTTTTTCAGAGTTCTATTCAAACGTTCCACCATCCCATTGGACATAGGATGATAAATACTACTCAGCGATCTCTCTATCTTCAGAGTCGACATTACTTGAGACATGGTATCCGATATGAGTTGGGTACCATGGTCGGATAATATTTCTGCTGGAAACCCCAGACGAGAAAATATTAACCAAAGAGCATCTGCGACATCAGCAGTAGTTATGCTCTTTAGAGGAACAGCCTCCGGCCAACGTGTGCACATGTCAACACACGTCAAAATAAATTGGTGTCCTCTAGCAGACTTTATCTTAAATGGACCAATGATGTCTATCGCCATTTTTTGAAATGGCCGAATGGGAATGTCTGCAGCCTGAATAGGTGCATCATGGCGTGGACCTCTGGATATAATCTCTTGACATACTTTACAAGATCGACAATAGATTCGTATGTCCTTATTCACAGCAGGCCAAAAGAAAGATTGAAGAACTCTAGCTTTAGTACGGGAAAAACCCATATGTCCAGCACACTGCGAATCATGAGCGTGCTGTAAGATTTTAACTCTCATATTTTTAGGCACAAGGATTTGAGAATGAATGGACTTAGCGGAGTCTTGTACCATACGTACAAGTACGCCATTCTTCATCGTAATCCAAGATTTACGATTAGTATCCTTATTCGGATCACCTTTTGTTGCCAGTGTAAAGAATTTCTTTAGAGTAGGATCATCTTCCTGCTGTTTGATAAAGGAATCGGGGGAAATCTCCAAGGGATCATCTTGGATCTGCGCATCATTATCTTCAGAATGTGAAGATTGTGGCATATTAAGAGCTTGAGCCCTAGTGATTACTGCATTAGCAGATTGCATATTAACATTTTCCCAATTAGAAATTTGCTGTGGAGTGCATTCTTTCACTCCATGAATGCGACCGATGATAAGATCAGCGATCGGATTCGGCAAGAGACATGCTTGCACCTCTCCTGTAAAGAAAGGCGTAGCAATATTGATAATGGCAGTGGAGTACTTCTCCAATGTGCCACCAAATGTTACACATTTGACTATATTGCCTGTAGCTCGAGAAGGATTTACGAGTGATTGCCTCACTCCAATGGTAGTGCAACCCGAATCGAAAAGAATTGATACCGGAGTACCATCTATTAGGCCCCTATTAAAGACAAGAGCACCCCTTCCATTATGCGCAATTGACGCATGGAGAGCGGGAAGCGGGTGACAGCAGCTTAAAGTAGAAACTGTGGTTGGATCGAATAATGTTTTGCATTGCGAACACTCAGATGCTCTAGCAAAATCGAAAGCGGAATTTGCTACACTGTTGGAGTCTTTTTTATCATTATTCTGATTATCGGTGTCGTGGAACTCCTGTTGTGCAGAGTTAGCCTGGTAATAAGATTTACCATGTCTTTTGTGTTGTGATCTACCTCGGTTATAATTGTCTCTATAATTATTATTGCCTCTGTTATAACCCCTACTTGGGTTTGAATCATAATATTCATGATCATAATCATCATGCTCGTTATATTGAGTATCCCTGTAATATTGGTTTTTTTGTCTCCATGAAGCACTTGGGTAGTTCCGATAGCTACTCCCTTTCCGAGAATTTCTAACATTATGGGTACCCCTCGCGTGTCGAGGACTATCAGCCCGATTCCAGTTCTTCGAAGAAGAACCCTGATTTGAGTGGTTATCTTGGTTTTGATACTTATTCCAATTAACCTTTTTATCAAATTTATTTTTAGCTCCTTGGAATTTGTGTGAGTAATTCCGATTATATTCTGTTGCCGAAGCAACTGGCATACTCTCTTTAATGTTAGAGTTACTAAGAATCATGTCAGGGTGTGCCGTGGCATACTGGTCACAATATTCTTCCATTTGCTTTATTGTACCAGGTTTACGCTCATGTAAGAACTCTAGGAATGATTTATTTACAGAAGACATGACCTTGTCTCTTAGCAATAAATCCGTAAGACCATCAAATGTTTTCTCTGTTTTGGATAATTCAATCCATCGTGAAAGTGTAATTCGTGCTTTTGAGATGAAATCTGAGAATTCTACACCTACCTCAGGTCTCATTGTTTTAAACAAAAGACGGTAACCTTCCTCAGACAGCTGATATCTCTTTATCAAAGCTGCCCTAACAGCATCATAATTATCTTTGTCGGCCTCTTCAACAAAATATAACTTACTTAGGGACTCCCCTTTTAGATTTTCAGACAACTGATTCACATACTGTGATTTGTCAACATTATGAGATCGACAAGCCCGTTCAAATCTAGAAAGCCAAAATGTTATGTCATCACTGGTAGGGTTAAACGCTGGTACCTTGACCTTGTACACAAAGGGTTTACCATTACCACCAGATGCCTGATTAACATTACTCATACATGTCAATTTTAATTTCTCTAATTCAAACTCATGTTCTCTTATTGCTTTTCTCTCTTCAGCTTCTCTATCTAATCTTTTCTGTTCTGCAGCAGCAGCAGCTTCTAATTTTTTCTGTTCTGCAGCAGCAGCAACTTCTAATTTTTTCTGCTCTGCATCAGCAGCAACTTCTAATTTTTTCGGTTCTGCAGCAACTTCTAATTTTTTCTGCTCTGCATCAGCTTCTAATTTCTTCTGTTCTGCCTCAAATCTCCTTTCCTCCACTTGCATCTGCAATTTCTTAAGTTCAGCAGCAGTATCAGCTTCTTTTTCTAATCTTTTTTCTTCAGCTAGAGCTTTCCTTTCTTCTGCAGCAGCTTTTTTTTCTTCTATTTGAAGTTTTCTCTCCTCAGCCGCAGCTTTTTTTTCCTCAGCAGCAGCTTTTCTTTCTTCAACAGCTGCAGCAGTTTTTTTTCTCTTCTGCAGCTAATGCTTTGTCATATTGAGCAACAGCCAATTGTTCTAAGTCTTTTCCAGTCTTATCAAGAGATTTTCCTTGTGCAATGAAATAATCTAATGTAGACATATTGTCTTCTTAAATCAGAAACCTGAAAAAGTAAATAAATTACCCTATTTCACTTTAATGGGAGACAAGTCTATACCATAGACTTAGTCTTAGTCCAAACTTGTATGGTTTATAATAACCAATGATAACTTGAGTACCTGTGGACAACAATAACTGTATCTCAAATACTGTGGGGACAAGCCTTACAAAGGTCTTGTATACCTCAATGTAATCAAAGATCACTTGAGTACCTGTAGAAAAAATATTTCCCTTTACCAATCACTTTGGGAGACAAGCCTTACAAAGGTCTTGTACATTTTGTTTTATAACAATAACAATCATAAAGTACTGATCTGTACTATACTATCAGTGTATACCACTATACGTCATATGTCAACTAAAGACATTACAAAGGACAAACAAGAAAAGACAATATGAACACATTTGCAGAGATCAAATTAAATTAAATAGGAGAAATGAAAAAAAATGATCACAGAAACCGTGATGATAACTGCCATAATATAACAAGACAAATACGCCACAGTGTATAAACATAAGGGTGTAAAGAAATCAAAAATAGAAAAGATGAGACCTACAATTATCCAAACAAATCAAACAAAACTAAGGAACACAAAATTATTAACAAAAGCAACGAAGAAAAGAACACCTCATCACAACTAACAGAAATAGCAGCAAATTGTTGCTAACAAATTTCCAATTAAGAAAATGTGTACCTATAGAATACTAGTACCAGACCAATGTCACTCGGCATACCTTGTACTAGTCACACAGAACATAAACTAATTTAATACATAACAAATAACATGTAAGCATAAATAGCATATAGCATACAATATAATTTATGTCATGAATGGAATGTGTTGCAGGTATAGTGTTGTAAAGCAGGCACAGTTTATTTTAATACTAATAACTTGCCACTTTATTCAGTAATAGATTTAATTTTAAACTATTACACTGTCAATTTTTTCTCTGTTGAGCATATGAAGATCCAACGATGAACTATGCACTTTATGTTCAACAACACTGTGATTCTTCTATACGTTGAGAAATGTCAACAATACTGCTCCAGATATTTTCTACACTTGATACCACTGTCCTGTGTAATACTGTCTGTACAGCTTCTTCTTCTTCTTCTTGCGATCGCATCTTTGATGATTACACCGTCAGACGAGTTCTCATGATGAATTCGACTGTTGTTTGAAGTTCCTCTTTAACTCCATATAGCTTTGAGTTTAGTGTTGAGTCATTGGGCCAGTATATCTTTCTTAACTGGTCATACAGAGGACAGTCCTGTAGAACATGCTCAGCAGTTTGTTCGTTTAATCCAATGTGCACAGTGGTGAAGCAGACAATCGTAGCTTGTGCATGTGTTTATTCAGTTTGTTATGCCCTGTCCTGAGTCGAAAAATAGTTGTCTGTCCCTGCCGGTCGAGAGTGTGATAGTCGTCTTTGGGTTGGTTCTGTTCTCTTCTGATAGTCTGGATAGCTCTCTTTTTCTCAAAGTATGTGACTTCATTATCTTCTTGTTCACATTCTCCTCCCTTTTTTGCAAGTTTATCTGCCTTTTCATTTCCGGGTACACCACAATGAGATGGTACCCACTGAAGTATGGTTCTCTTTTTGGCAGCTACCTTGTTTAGTTCATTTCTCAGATGCGGGAGTTTACCACCCTTGAGAGCTTGCAGGACAGTGCATCTGTGAGGATGACTACCTGGTGGCAGTCAGAGTTGGTGTTATAAATCATATTTGCAGCTTGCTCTAGAGCTTGAACCTCAGCTGTATAGTTGGAACAGAATTTACCAGTGGGAATGTGCCTAGTCTCATAGTGGTTGTCAGGATATGAGATAAAGATACCGGCACCTCCATTCCTAACAGCATTAGTTGCTGATCCATCTGTATAGGCATGTATCCATGATTGATCGGGATAGCTTTCTTGGATCATACTCAATGTAGCAGTTCGTTTTTGCAGATCATTATACTCACATCCACTTGTGAGACCACTGACTGTTGTATTAATTTGGAGGGCACTGCTGGCCTGCTCCCATGGTACAGGGTATAGGGTGGGCTTCAGTGGTGTTGTCTTCATGGATAGGTCTTCTTGATGCTGTCTTATAAGTCTTTTCCCCCGATGCACAAAGCTGCTACGCTTAGACGTCCCAATGCCAGATCATCTAGTCTTGCCTTCATTGGGTGCATTGGCATACTGTTGTACTTTTCCATCTGGATCATGGTTTTTTGTGTCTCTTCTATGGGACAATGTCTGTAATCCAGCAACCTTCTGCATCTCTGTTATTGGTGTAGTTTTCATGGCTCCTGTAATGAGCCTGAGAGCTTGATTTTGCACCTTGTCCAAAGACTGCAGATGTGAGTTAGCAGCTGATGACCATGCTGGTGAGCTAAACTCTAAGTGTGGTCTTATTACTCCATTATAAATCTTCTTTAGATTTCGTTCATTTGTCTGTACAGCGAAAAACTGTCAACAAGCGCTGACCTAGATACAGCATCCTATCGGTAATACAGGTCAAGCTGACATCGACTGTATAGCTGTCCTACTGGTGTTGATGTGGTCAAACAAATGTTCTTTCAGCTGTAAACTGTGATTCTCAACACAAAACTGCGTAAGCTGGACCCAGGAATCTGGCTCGCCACTGTAAAGTTTCTTTTCTTCTTTCCACTCTGTAAAGTGTCAGTCTGTATGCTCTGTAAGGAAGAGTGGTGTGTTGTTGAGATCAGGCATGCTCCAGTCTACCCAGCTGTAAATGGGTAACTCACCCTAGTCCTGAGTTAGGGAAGGCAAAGGCTCCAGGGGAAGCAGGCCCTAAACTTGGTCACTCCAACCGACGCAGGATGGTGTATGTATGAAGTAGAAGTGTAGAGTGTGATTACCGCGAATGGTGTACTGTTCGTGTGCTGACCAATATAACCACTCATACACTTGTGTCTACAAGGCACCAATGCAGACTGCTGGAATCTTTGTTTACTCAATTTATTCAGACGTACACACTGGGACATACGAGTACATCATGGTATGTTGACATATCAATTTGTAGGTATACATAGCAGATCTGAAGTCATGACACATTCAGAAATAATGGGCAGTACATCAAAAGTTCAATTGTCATAAGATTGAGATCTCCCTGTCACTGTCCGATAATAGGATAAATAATCTGTTCTCTTGGCAGTGATCAAAACATATGATGACCGAAATCTAACATGGCTGCCTCCCTGAGTTGTCGTTCACTCATTCATAGGAAGGAGAATATAAGCCAGAGTTAATTTATAATGGGTATATAAATGATTTCATAAATGTTTCCATACAGCTCTACGGTGATCAGGTTAATTCACGTAGCCATAACCGCTGCAGGAAAGTCTGTCATCTTCGTCGATACAAAACACGACCCTAGCGATACGAAGCACAATGTTCCATCTAGGTCGAATTGACATGAGATCATCAATATAGGGTCTGGCAATACATGGAGTCCGAATTATACATTGTACCGTACCTTAGGAGAGTCTCTAACATAAACTATAGTAGAGATACCATCTCCTTTAGAAGAAAACCACTTCATGAATCATATTTCCTTAAGAATCTACCAGCCCTTTGAAAAGTGCGTACCCGCCATTATCACGGTACATCGGAACTCATCACGACTTGTCAAGACAACTCATACTTCCGCTAGACCGGAATAACAAGAATCTAGTCCCTCCTACCCATCCAAAATATACAATATAGGACTGATTCTACTTGTACTAATAATATGTAATACATATGAATTCAGGCCATAAACACAATAAGCAAATTAATATATTTTCTGGCCCTAAAAAATAAGTACAAACGTAAGCGCAATATCCTTGCGCCGGATCAATATCCAGAACGATTACTCCTATAATCAAAAGTGTGAATCAAACATGGATTCTCTCGCTTTTACCATAGACAGCATTTTCATACACAAATGAATGAATGTCTATATTTTTCCCATATTAAATAGCCATATCGATTTTTGTAATATGTGCGTTAAAATATGCACGCAACAACGGACTTAAACAATAAAACCCTGGATCAACCAGTATCAGTTACAGAGAAGGAAATGTCGAAATTGTCCTCTTTTCACACATCATGCCTAAGAAAAATTCACCGAATCTTTTGGCCGAATACCATCACCAACCAAGATCTGCTTACTCGGAGCAAGCAAGAGGACATGCACACCATCATAGCTGGCAGACGCTGTAGTTGGGTTGGCCATGTCCTCAGAAGAGACCCCGATGCCATCACAAGAACAGCTATGCTTTGGACCCCTGAAGGAAAACGAAAGAGAGGCCGACCAAAAACAACTTGGTGGCGGACTGTAGAGGCTGAGATGCAAAGAATGAACCAGAGTTAGGGCACTGTACGAAGGATGGCCACCGATCGAGGAAAGTGTAATAAATTTGTTGTTGCCCTACAAGACGCCACTAGGCGTGATGGCCACTGACTGTTTTGACGGTCGGCGGCCAAGGATCAAAGAAGAAGAAGGAGAGGAAGAAGTCTAGAATCTCATGTGCTCGCCTTATAAAGTCGTCATGGGCTTGGCATCCGCGACGTAGGCGGAGAAGTTGAAAGTCAAGGAGTCTTGGCAAGCTCGAGGATGAGAAGAAGTGCACAAAAGGTATCTATGTACATCAGTGGGTTTGTAGCACACTGAAGTATTAAAGTAGGGAGAAGTAATAGTGACCGTAATGTCCAGGAAATTTACCAAGTCAGTGGAGAAATGTTAAACATGAAATATATCGAATTATGGTTGAATTTACCTTCACCACACGAGCGTTGCCATGGTATTGTTGTCATGAATGGACATCCGATAGGGAATGTATTTGAATAGTATGTAATAGTATTTAGGCATAAATATTATTCAATACCACTATCAACTATTGGATTTCATTATTGTACTTAAAGTTTGTTAGAGACATGTATTTGGGTCGTCCTTCAAGCGTTTTGTCTTCATGTACTTGTGTTGGACCTTGTAGTTCTATCATCATGATCTTCTTCTTCTTTGATCCTTAGCCGCCGACCTTCAAAGCAGTCAGTGGCCATCACGCCTAGTGGCGTCTTGTAGGGCAAATTGAGTTCATTCTTTCCAAATTGATTCCACTTTGCTCGTTTCTTCTTGTCTGTGTTTACTCTTGACGGTGTATAGATGTTACGGAACATTATTATGTATATTACATGTTGGCCTCATTTAGAGTTGTTAGCAGTTTAAATTTACGCGGTAACATCTTTATCTGAAGTCCACATGATGTATTTTACACTATAAGACAGAGGTTTTCAAACTGTGCGTCGCGGCTCCCAGGGGCGTCGCGGCCCTCGGCTAAGGGCGTCGCGGTGGGTTGGGAAAAGTGTTGGGCTCGATATTATGAGCCAAGGTCCATCAATAAATATAATATAGAGAGGAGCCGCTGTGATTTATGCACAGGTCAAGGGAGCCGCGGACCAAAAAAGTTTGAAAACCTCTGTTATAAGATATTGTCAGTGAACGCGATTATGTGTAGGCGTCACTAGGAAAGGATGACGTAATGAGGTGATGCATTAATGCATGCTAACGGTCTTTCAGGACCTTTCGTCGTTTGTATCCTTCTGAGTAAGACGTGGATTATTATTGCTCTCAAAGTTGTGGAAGTTTACAGATCTCCTGTGTGGCTTATAATATGACGAAGGTCGCCACTTTAATTACACATGATGCGGTAATTGAGCATCCTATGTTGATGAGCATTTTTTGGAGGATTGAAGTTCAGGGAGTATAATTATAATATTGCCATCGCCAGCTGTCGGTTATCACTACTTCAAAAGTCCGCTTTGCCGGCATTGCTAGTATACAGGTCAGACATGCGACGATGAAGTACTGACTGTAGGAGACTGATTTAAGGTAGAAGGATACCTTGATAGGGTAAAAAACTCAAATTTTCCTTTCAGAATCAAACAACCATGGGTATAGTGTTAGTATGGACTTAAAATGTTTGTCCACATAATGACCTCATTAATTATGCAAATTAGCTATCCAATATGGCCGCCGTAGTGAATAAATTATACACCTTTTTTAAAACATCATAACTATGTTATTTGTACAAGGATCTGACTGAAACTTGGCAAATTGAATCATTATATATTGCGTGAGGTCCAAAACTAAAATGACAGAGATTGACAAAAAGGTTACATTTTAATGAATTTTCAAAATTTTTATTTCTGGAATGTTTGATATTTGTGCCTCATTATATATGCATGATGGTCATAAAACTAAAACTTTGAATTCAATTGTATCCATTTTAAGTCAGAATCTGTAAGATTATATGACAACCAACTGTGTTAATTTTCATGTCAATTGAATGTACAGATCCAGAGATATCTTGTTTCAAAGATCACCAATTATGCTAAAAAGACAATTCCGAGAAAACAAAGAAAAACAGAAAAAGAACTCACAAAATGAAGTTTAATGAGCTCCTGTTGAATAAAGGTCTCCTTCTACTGCAGTTGCAGTGTCTATAAATCCCCTTTTCAGTGCTCTCGGGGTCTTTCCATTGCAATGTCCTTACTTGCTGAATAGATCCTGTGCAGCGTTCTCCTGTATGCTTTCTTTGCCATGGGTTGACTTGTGTTCATGTATATCGAAACATTCTGCAGTGCACTGTTGCCTTTCCCAATAGAACGCACAAATGCCACCATTCGCCCATATACTTCTTTGTTTGTGAGTAGCTGAAGATGAAACATCAGAAGTATTGAAATTGGCACAGTTTGTGCACTTGATACTGATTTCATGACAAAAGCCATTCCGAGTCTCTTTGACGATCTCACAGGTCAGTGAGTACTGATAACATTTGTCACATCTAAAGTTAGCGCATAAAAACCCAAACAGTAGTTTTACATCCATAAGGATAAACCCATTTCCTCTGTTGTCATTTTTAGCTTGTCCTTCACTTTCTTGGACCTTTATGACCTTTATTTTCTTTGCTGAGGAGCACAGAGGCTTTATAGCTTCACTATCGACAATAGGTGTCTCATTTTCAGGCAACGGTTTGTTGGTGTACACGCCTCCCAGTCTTTGTCTTATTTCCCATTGTGAACAAAAGAAGCTCTGCTAACTAATATTATACAGAATCAGTATAAAACTAGCAATAAATAGAGTTGATGTTGGTGAAAATGCACAATGCATGTAACAAATGTTGAAATTTACGATCAAAGCTTTCTAGACACACACTTTTGAAAAATTCATAAGAAATCATTGAGTGATTCCCCGTGGAAAAATTATAAATATCTTTTTCCTGTTGCCTCAGTATAATTATAATTTCACAGTTTTACAATTACGCACCTTCATGTTGTGTCATTATTCACATGGTAACCAACTATAAACATTGGTTGCTATGCAAATCACTCAAGGGGGTATGTGTAGAAAAACACTGATTCCTATCAAACCAGAGTATCTCTAAGCTTCTATGAATTATTTTTAGTTCAAGAACATGTTGACGATGATTTAAAGCATGAAAATGAAAATTATTGGATTTTTATTTTCTTAACACATTTTTGGGTATCCTTCTACCTTAATGTATGTATAAGATGATTGCCATGAACTTGATTTGATGATTGCCATGAACTTGATTTGATGCCTCGTCATTAAGTGTATTTTGTCCGTGGACCCAGCCACGAATATTGTTATGAAGTTTATCCAAGTTGACATATTGTTGTTGGACACCCACAGCGTAACATATATAAAAATCAGCACGATTCTCAACAACTCTCTCAAACCCCATTGTAACAATAGAGCCGTCCTTGAAGGAAAGTTACAGACTTCTATAAATTGGTGTTGTCTTCTTGGATTCGTTAGTCGCTCAGTGACAAAGCAATGAGTGATCATTAAGTCTAGTGACGTCTAGTGACGTCTTGTATGGCACCAACAAACTCCCTACCCCTTGCTCGGTCGGCAGCTATTCCTTCGTGTGGTGCCCCAGCTCTGGTTCATGCTTTGCATCTCTGCTTCCAGAGTTCTCCGCCAGGTGGCTTTTCTTCTGCGTCGCTTTCGCTTTTCTTCTGCAGTCCAAAGCATGGAAGTTCTAGGAATGGTGCCAAGGAGGATATGACCAACCCAGTTCTAGCGTCGTCTGCCCGTTCTGATGGTGCGCATGTCTTCTTGTTGGGTCCGAGTTATCAGTTCTTGTTTGGTGATGGTGTTCGGCCAGAAAATTCGAAGAATTAGAAGAATTTTTCCTTAGACAGGTTGTGTGGAAAGAGGACAGTTGTGACATTTCTAATACTCTCCGTATGAAAATTACGCAGCTCTCATATATTTTGTACTGTACTATAAAGACTTCCAGATGTTTTTTAGATAGGCGAAGGCTCTTCTGGTTGTATTCATTTGGTTGCTGAAGTCTTTGCTTGCTCAGCTATCAAATGTTACATGCCTCTTAAGTATGTAAATGTGTTTGTATTTTCTAGCACTATTTTAATGGGCGCAGGATTTCTTACACTGAGTGTCATGACATCTGTATTCTTGAGATTTATGTTCAGTCCCACCTGTTGGCTATGTTTATTTAGTCGGTTTGTTTTTTTCTTAGATGTGTTGATGGGAGTTTGCGAATAAGGTAATGTCATCTGCGTATTTGAGATTCTCCAGTGTAGAGAATGATGTCCATCCTTTCCCTTCAGGAGCATCCTCTGTTGTCTGGCGATTCGCCGAGTCTATGACAAGTCTTAGGTTGTCTGCCCAAAACTGCATGTGAAATTTGCATACAGGCTTTTGATGATGGAAACCATGCACTTAGGGATTCCATAAGTCCTCTGTATTTTCCATAGGCTGTCCCCCGTGTATACTGTCAAATGCCTTTCGAAATCAGTAAAGATAATTTAGAGCTGTCTCTGCCATTCTGAACACTGCTCTATGTTGTTCTTAAGCGTCAATATATGATCTGCGCATCGTCTGTTTCTTTTGACTCCTGCTTGTTCCTTACGCAGTTTATTGTCTAGAGCTAATACATTTTTTGAATAATTATCTTGCCCAATATTTTGCTGGGCACTGACAGGAAGGTAATTATTCTCCAGTTGTTTCAGTCAGTAAGGCTTCCCTTCTTTGTCGATTTGACAATTATTCCTTTGTTCCACTCCTTTGATGTTGTCTCTGTTTGCCAGATTAGTGCAAAAAGTGGCTTTAATACTTCTGATGCCATTTCAGGATTTGTTTTAAAAGGTTCTGCATTTAAGTTGTCATGAGCGGGAGCTTTCCCGTTCTTCAACCCTTTGGTAGCTGTGATGATTCCTTCCCTTTGTGAAATATCTATTTTTATATCTAGGTTATTTTCAGCTTTAGAAATGTTCAGTTGTGATTCTGGAAGTGTTTTATTTAGGATTTCTCTTAAGTGTTCTGCCCATCGTGCTTCTAGCTCCTGATCTGTAGTGACAGGATCTCATAGCGGGCAGACATTTTTTCTCTCCCTTGTTATTTCAGGTTTATTGGCTATTTTAATATTTTAATTTTTGTTATTTTGTTTCTCTAAATAAAACATAAAGCATATTAGTCAAACGGCAGCTATCGTTCCTTCTTTTAGCATTGTTTTATGTATATCCAATAGATACACGGGATAATATATACACACTTAAAATAGAGAGAGACGTGTGCACCAAACAGCAAATTGAACTCTAAGTTGTTTACACACCAGAATTAAGACCCAGTATAAGAATGGTTGAAAAGTGCGTGCCTTAAAGAATGGAAACAAATAGTTAATAAACGTTTTTATTTTTTTTTTTCAGTAGTGGCTCTTGTATTCATCTTTTTTGGTAATTATTCTACAATCTCCATTCATAGACTTCACTGGTTGCCTTTTACGGCATGCATGAAAAACCACATTACCTCTTCTCCTTTTCCTGGGTCATGTATCTACACCAATGAAATATACTGCACATTTTATCCCAAAAATGGCACAGAAATCATTTTTTTAAATGGAGCAGAAATCAACCATCAGCTAAACAAATGCCACACAAAGTCACATATCAACAAAACACAGCATTAATAAAGCAGCAACCAGAAAGCACACCACAAACAAATTCTCTTGTAACACTGTCATTTTAATCCTTCACTGGTTTTATTGGACAGAAATATTAGACATTGTCTTTCTATAAGGTCAGCAAATGTGCCATCTCAAATTTCTGTTGGCGTTAATTTTTTAATCAATGCTATTTAATATAGCGATAGGGTAGCTCGTGTCTCTATTAGTTACTGCTAGTTAAAATGCCGATCAGGTAGCCACTGAAAGTGGCATATGCGTCAACATCCTTTCCATAGAAATCTGAACTTCTTTCTGTCTTCACGACGACTTTGTCGTTCTTTTTCAGTCTTAAACTGACAGAGTTTGCTGAAAGAGAAAGTTGAAGTGATAGTTGAAGTGATAGTTGAAGTGATAGTTGAAGTGATAGTTGAGGTGATAGTTGAAGTGATAGTTGAAGTGATAGTTGAAGTGATAGTTGAAGTGATAGTTGAAGTGATAGTTGAAGTGATAGTTGAAGGTATATGTCTAATTATCTACAGTCCTACTTTATTGTTATTTATGTGTTCATTGTGTTTCAGCTCCCCAAGCAGCATAGACCTTCGACAAACTCATGCCAGGACCTTCTGGCGTATGTCATTCTAAATCTTTCGGATATTGCTCATTTCTGTCTCAAGGACTTACATCCATGTGTCTCCTCTACCTCTCCTCTTACTCTGGAGATTCTAGAGCACGAATTGTGTTGTGATGTCTTCAGTGTGTGTCCTACACATCGCCGGCGTCTTCTTCCCATCTCTTGTTCTACTGGCACTTGTCGGGTTCTTGTCATCTGTTCCACATTGGTGATCTTTACCATTTCAATACTTTTACTCTTTGTCTAGCACTGAGGTATGAACAACTGTCACTTCTTGGTTATTGACTGCAGTAGCTTACCTGTATCTCCATTCTGGTGGAGGTTGTTGGTAAGTTACCTCCGCTCTGTTCAGACATGGCCATGCCTCTTACCCTAGCCCAGAAGTCCCATCCTGATTTTTACCACGGAGAACAGATCCATCAGTCAATACTATGACATCATCATCCCCACGGTGATCATTTCTTACCACGGAGAACAGATCAATCAGTCAATACTATGACATCATCATCCCCACGGTGATCATTTCTTACCACGGAGAACAGATCCATCAGTCAGTACTATGACATCATCATTCCCAGGGTGATCATTTCTCACCACGGAGAACAGATCCATCAGTCAATACTATCACATCATCATCCCCAGGGTGATCATTTATCAGCTGATTAACTTCCAGTTCTGTTTTTTCCATTACATCAGTCTCTCTCTCTCTCACTCTTTCTCTCGCTCTCTCTTTCTCCACATTGGGAAATATATGGAAATTAATAAGATCAAGTCCAACACAAAAATCAGAATCTTCAATTCAAATGTCACGTCAGTCCTATTTTATGGCTGTAAAACATGGAGAAGAACAAAAACATCAACCAAGAAGTTACAGTCTTTCACTAATGAGTGATTGTGTAGAACAGAAGAAGTCAAATGGTATGACAAGAATCACTCACCTGGAATCAATGGAAATGACCCGTCAAATACCTGTAGGACAAGGTGTAAGTTGAAGATGCTGGCGTTAAATAGGACGCACTTTGAGAAAACTAGATGATAACATTTTAAAGCAGCCTCTGTTTTGGAATCTCACGTGGTAAGATTAATCAGGGAAAGATCAAAAACACGTGGACAAGAGATCTGAAGACTTACAGGAAAGTGATACAGAGGGCGTGGATAAACCTAGAATGGATGGCACAGGACTGTATTTGTTGTAGACCCGTACTTGACAGGGAGCTGACAGTAATTGATGCTGAACATCTTGTGGCATAGAGGGAGATAATTTATGACTATATATATATATATATATATATATATATATATATATATATATATATATATATATATATATATATATATATATATATATATATATATATATATATATATATATATATATATATATATATATATATTCATCTGAATAGAGGGAGGTAATGTATGGCAATATAAATCCATCTGAAGAGGGAGGTAATGTATGACAATATACCTGCATTGGCATAGAGAGACATTGCCTTTTTCACATTTCTGTCCTGCAATGTTACCACTCTAAAAGTGATGTCAAATAAAAACATTCTTATCTTTAACAATAAGTAGTTCATATTTGCATTACATTCGCTAGCGAAACACACACACGCATACAGAGAGGGAAAGAGAGAGAGAGAACGAGAAAGAGAGATCTTCTAGGGTGCACAGGTCATCAGCTAACGAATGCCAAGTGCTCCGCCATGTGCCATCAACAAACGAATGTCAAGTGCTCCGTCATGTGCCATCAACAAACGAATGCCAAGTGCTCCGTCATGTGCCATCAACAAACGAATGCCAAGTGCTCCGTCATGTGCCATCAACAAACGAATGCCAAGTGCTCCGTCATGTGCCATCAACAAACGAATGCCAAGTGCTCCGTCATGTGTCATCAACAAACGAATGCCAAGTGCTCCGTCATATGCCATCAACAAACGAATGCCAAGTGCTCCGTCATGTGCCATCAACAAACGAATGCCAAGTGCTCCGTCATGTGCCATCAACAAACGAATGCCAAGTGCTCCGTCATGTGCCATCAACAAACGAATGCCAAGTGCTCCGTCATGTGTCATCAACAAACGAATGCCAAGTGCTCCGTCATGTGCCATCAACAAACGAATGCCAAGTGCTCCGTCATGTGCCATCAACAAACGAATGCCAAGTGCTCCATCATGTGCCATCAACAAACGAATGCCAAGTGCTCCGTCATGTGCCATCAACAAACGAATGCCAAGTGCTCCGTCATGTGTCATCAACAAACGAATGCCAAGTGCTCCGTCATGTGCCATCAACAAACGAATGCCAAGTGCTCCGTCATGTGCCATCAACAAACGAATGCCAAGTGCCCCGTCATGTGCCATCAACAAACGAATGCCAAGTGCTCCGACATGTGACATCAGCTAAAGGTCTCTCCATGTCTTCAAAGTTTTAATTTCTTTCTCCAGTTTTCTTGTCTGTGTCTCTATTTGTTGGTCTGTCTCTTACATTGGAGATTCCAGAACAGGAACTGCCGGGTAAAGCTATCAACACACTTCCTCAATGTCTGTTTAATCCATTGCCAACGTCATCTTCTCATCTCATGTTTAATCCATCGCCAACGTCATCTTCTCATCTCATGTTTAATCCATCGCCAACGTCATCTCCTCATCTCATGTTTAATCCATCGCCAACGTCATCTTCTCATCTCATGTTTAATCCATCGCCAACTCATCTCATCTCATGTTTAATCCATCGCCAACGTCATCTCCTCATCTCATGTTTAATCCATCGCCAACGTCATCTCCTCATCTCATGTCTAATCCATCGCCAACGTCATCTCCTCATCTCATGTTTAATCCATCGCCAACGTCATCTCTTAATCTCATGTTTAATCCATCGCCAATGTCATCTCCTCATCTCATGTTTAATCCATCGCCAACGTCATCTCCTCATCTCATGTTTAATCCATCGCCAACGTCATCTCCTCATCTCATGTTTAATCCATCGCCAACGTCATCTCCTCATCTCATGTTTAATCCATCGCCAACGTCATCTCCTCATCTCATGTTTAATCCATCGCCAACGTCATCTTCTCATCTCATGTTTAATCCATCGCCAACGTCATCTCCTCATCTCATGTTTAATCCATCGCCAACGTCATCTCTTAATCTCATGTTTAATCCATCGCCAACGTCATCTTCTCATCTCATGTTCCACTGGCTCTTGTCATCAGCACTGCATTAATGATCTTGTCCGACCATCTCAATCCTACGCAAGCACCCATTTATGAAAGTCTGAACTTTTTGGTTGTTGCTTTTGTTGTTCTCCATGTTTAGCAGGCACATAGTTGTGCTGACATGACAGTTATGTTGAAGATTCTCATTCGATATCATGACAGAAGGTAATTCTGGATAAATATATGAAGACGAAGATATAATATAAATATATAAGAAGAAGAAGAAAGAACATCATGGAAATAGATAATTAAAGTCAACAGTATAACTGACAGACTCTCGGAAATGGATACAATAAAACAATAAAAGTAATGCTGTACCATACTACAAATGTCGTATGAGAAGACTAAGGATGGTTGGGCTTGAAGTCTTTTATCCCGTTCTACAGAATCTTGAACACACAACACCTCAGTAACAGCAATGATAAGTCAAGCCAAGCGAATAGTTTAAATAATTAGTCGACCACAAAAAGACGGAAGAAGGTCACCTGTTAAGGAAGTTCATGACGCAATCTAGACAAAGCCGAAAGGTTTCTTGGCTGCTGATTCAGCTTAGTTTCTTCAAGAAAGATTTCCAAATTTGGCACCTGGAATTTTCGAGCAATAAACAAATAATGGAAACCTGCTCGGGTCGTCGCAGAAATTAAAAATTATACAAATGACATCCTGGGATTGTGCGAAACAAGGTGGAAAGAAGTAGAAAGAATGAACACATTGCTTACCACATTAAAGTGTGGTTCAAATTTTGTTAAAGGAAGCGCCGAAGAATCTCTTAGAATGGAAAGCACACCAAAAAACCCATACTAATATCTTGTTGCTTTTGTTTGTTTGCTTGCTTGTTTGTTTGTTTATTTGCTTTTGGCTCGCGCTTGGGAAACTGGTGCTCCTAATGCTGGGTATGCCCACTTTCCATATTAATATCGAGAATATTTAACTATTTAATCACATAAAGATAAATATCATGCAGTGTTCTGCACCTGCTAACAATAAAGAAGAACCCGTAAAGTGGCTTTGTACAGAAGTCTGTAAAATATCATTGATAAAATCAGAAGTACAAATATCCTAGTTTTGATAGGCAATCGAAGTGAAAAGATAGGAACAAAGTATAGCGCCTTTGAAGAGATCCAGGAAAAGCATGACCGTGGGACAATGTTGGTACAATATTTGCCTTGATAGCCTATGTCTTGAATATTACTTTAAGGTTGTCTAAATCCTGTCCTCTAATAATAATAATAATAATAAATTCTTTCACAATGGGCTAATCACCTGTTTGCCAAGTCACTTTGATTACATGTCCCGCCCATGGGCCTTGTGCACTTGGGTACCCTCTACACCTCGTTTCACGGGGTAGAAGAGGTTCCGATTATGAGATGAGATGAGATAAATTCTTTAAGCACCAAACACGGCGCATAAGGCAGAAGCCAGTGCTCTCCAGGTTGTACGTTGTGACGCCACTCCTCTTAGCTCTTGCACATTGTTTAATCCCAACGTTCTTCCTTCTCTTATTATTGTTCTTCTGAGTGTTTCTTTTGGTCTTCCTTTTTTCCTCTTACCCTCAGGAACCCAAGTGAGCGCCTGTAGTGGTATTCTGTTGTTTTGCATTCGTAGGACATGACCGATATATGACCATCGTCTTTTCCTTATATAGTCGGAGACACATTTCTGCTTAGAGTCTTCTCTTATTTGTCGATTAGTCTTGAATTCTTTCCAACTGATGTTCATGAGTTTTCTAAGACATTTGTTCTCGAATGTATTCAGCTTGTTCTCCAATGATTTTGTTATTGTCCAACTCTCACAGCCGTATGTTAACACTGAGATAACATTTGAATTAAACAGACGAAGCTTGGTATGTATATTCAATGATCGTAATTTCCAAATGTTAGATAATCTATTGAAGGCGCTAGCTGCCAAAGCAATTCTAGTATGGATTTCTCTTGTTGTGTCACCATCCTGAGTCATTTTACTGCCTAAATAATTGAAACTTTCAACTTTCTGTAGTTTTTCCCCGTTCAGGATGATATCAAAGGTCTCGTTAGAAAAGTTCATAACTTTAGTTTTAGAGGCATTTATTTGGAGACCTATTTTAACCGAGAGATGACACAGATTATTTACTGCTTCTTGGGCCTGTCTGGGTGTTGGACTTTAGAATGCTAAATCATCTGCAAAATCAAGGTCTTCCAGGGACTTTCCATTTGTCCATTTTATACCTAATTGTTCGTTGTGGGTATAGTTTTTCATAACTCAATCAATAGCTATTCCAAAAAGTAGTGGTGACATAATACAGCCTTGTTTCACCCCTGTTTTTACTGTAAACCATTCTGTATTCCCTTTATTTGTTCTAACACAACATCTTGCATTGTCATATAGCGCTTTGATTATATTCACATATTTTGTTGGAAAACTATAGATTGTAAGTAACTTCCACAATGATAGGCGGTGTAGACTATCAAAGGCTTTTTGAAAATCGACGAAGGTGATAATAAGTGGTGATTGCATTTCAACTGATTCTTCTATAATTGTTCTTAGTGTGAATATTTGATCAATACATGATCGTTTCGGCCTGAAACCCGCTTGTTCTTCTCTGATCTTTTCGTCTACATGCAATTTCAGTCTTTCTAACATCATGCAACATAATAATTTTCCAGGTACTGATAATAGAGATATACCACGCCAGTTATTACAGTCTGATAGATCACCTTTCTTCGGTAACTTTACAATAATACTGTCTTTCCATTGTTGTGGTGGTTGTTCTTCTCTCCATACTTCCTTTATAATATCTAAAATTCTCAAGAGGTTGTTGTCATTAACTGCTTTAATCATTTCGCCTGCAATTTCGTCAACTGCAGCAGCTTTAAAATTTTTTAACTTTTTAACGGCTTGTTTAATTTCGTCCAGCGTGAATTCATCGCAAGTTATTGGCAAGGTGGTTGTGAGTGTTTCATTATTAAAATCAGGTGTTACTGTTGGTGGTGGTCTGTTAAGCACCTCCATGAAGTGCTCAGCCCATCTCTTCATTTGTTCTTTTCCTGTTTGTATTGAATTCCCTAATTTATCTTTAACAGGTGTTTCTATTTCAGTAGGCTGGTGGCATAATTGTTTTGTAATTTGATAAAGGCACCTACTATTACCAGTTCTTGCAGCATTTTCAGCTTCTATGGCCAGTTCATTGATGAAATGTCTTTTATCTCTTCGAGCTTTTGTCTTCACTTCTTTATTTAACAAGTTATAAGTTAGTTTGCAAGATTCAACTGTATAATGTGTACTTGCCGCTAGTAGTTTAAGTTTTGCTGTTTTCCTTTCTTGTACTTTATCCCAAGTATCTTCTCTCATCCATTTTTTCTTTTTATGTGTTAGGTATCCGTTTGTCGCTACAGCCGCTTCTGTCATTGCTGTTCTCAGTTGTTCCCATTTAGTATCGATTGTCATGGTGGTGATATCGTTGTCAATTTTGCCTAAAGCATCGAAATAGTTGTTCATTTTGACATTATATTCTTCTTTTTTATCATTTGATTGCAGTCTATGTACATCAATTCTTCTGTTTTTGTTCGGTTGGTATATCTTCTTTAGTTTCATTCTCAGTTTAGCTATGCAGAGATTATGATCGCTTCCGATCTCTGCACCTCTATATGCTCTGACGTCTTGAACTGATGAGCGAAATTTTGCGCTTATGCAGAAGTGATCTATTTGGTTCTTAGTTCTGCCATCAGGTGAGTTCCATGTAACTTTGGGGATATTCTTATGTGGAAAGACGGTGTCTGCTACAACAAGGTTTGATATTTCACAAAGTTCTAGAAGTGTTTCTCCATTTTGATTTATATAGCCTATACCATGAGTACCGAGAAATCTTTGTACTCCATCGTTTTTGTCACCTACTTTGGCGTTAAAATCGCCCATGACTACTATTATGTCATGCTTGGGTATTGTGTTGATGGTACTTAGAAGTGCTTCATAAAAGTCATCTTTTGTGACATCAAGAGCGTCGTTAGTTGGTGCATAACATTGTACAATTGAGAGCTTGAAAAATTTTGTTTGAAATCTAGCTAATATTAGCCTTTCATTAATAGGTACCCAGCTGATGAGTACTACATCCAGCTGACAATGAGCAAAAACTGATTATGTTGGAAATACACCTGCAAGATAAAATATTATCCTTTTGCTATTGAAAGTCATGACAAAATCTAAAATCACAGAAAACAGATGACCTCCCAGGAAAACCGGAAGGCTTGAATCGGTTGGCTCTAAATTGATGCGTAATGAAAACTCGTCCGCCTTAATTACTGTCTGTGATGATGTGTTGTACATTTCTTTTTCTTTTTTTTTTTTAGATCAGTATTCTGCCTTTAGTGTCAACTGAATGTTCAAGTTTTAAAAAAACCGAGAAAACATTCTGGGAATATATTTTAATACGAAACTAAATAGTTAATCTCCTGCATCATTTATTGGCGTGTTACTAGTGGACAAATCTGAGAAATCTGACTAACAAACATTGTTGTGCTTTATGTGGGTTGTTTCTAGTGAATGTTCAAGATAACTTTCACTCAAAACACAACGCAAAACGTACTGTTTCAGTATTTCCTCGAAAAGTCGGTGGGAATGTTTCTGGGCGTATAGATGCGCGGATATAAAAGTGACATTTCATACCCAGGAAATTCCTAGTGTCAGGATTACATGACGAAAGGGTATGCTACGAAGACTCCACTAATGTTATTGGACTTTACTGAGGATTTCATGAAGAGATCGTTAATTTTACTGTGACTTTACCTTGGTTACTGTGAAAACACCACAGTAATGTTACAGTAGGTGACGACTCCACTAACGTTAATGTGACCTTATGTGACTTTATTTAAACTGCCATGACGACTCTGTCAACATTAATGTTACTTTACCTTGGTTGCCGTGAAGACGCCACGTTAATGTGACTTTAGAGCGACATGTGATGATTCTACTGACGTTAGTGTAACCTTAAGTGACCTTTTCTGGAATATCTTTACGACTCCACTAACGTTAATGTGACGTTACCTTGGTTGCCGTGAAGACTCCACTACTGTTATTGTATCCGTTGCCATAATTTGTGAGAACTTCTGGGTACTTAATAACAACACCACTAGACAGAGTCACATCCGTGCGGTACAAAGCGGTAAATGCGATAATGTCATCTACTGTTGGTAAATAAAATTTGAGTAACAACGTTCAACATGAATCATCTCACAGAGTAACACTACTCAATATAAATCATACCACAGAATGAAAACATGCAGCATCAATCACATCGAAGAATGACAGCACTCAACATAAATCATGTTACAGAACGATAACTCATCATCAGACAAGTCACATAATAACAACAATCAATATAAATCATATTACAGAATGACACCAGTCATCATCAATCATATTACAGAGTAACAAGAACATTCACCATCAATCATGAAGGACAATACTCAACATTAATCATATCAGAATGACAACATCAATCATGTCACAAAATTATAACAACGTTCAATATAAATCATATCACAGAATGACAAAAGCACTTTACATAAATCATATCACAGAATGACAACAATACTTAACATAAATCATATCACAGAATGATAACAACATTAAAAATAAATCGTATCACAGAATGACAACAGCATTCAACATAAATCATATCTTAGAATGGCAACGCACAATATAAATCATATCCCAGAATGACAACACTCAGTATAAATCATGTCAGAGAATGAACACACTTAACATAACTCATATCTTAGAATGGCAACACTCAACATAATAATATCACAGAATGACAACACTTAGCATAAATATTATGAGAAAATGAGAGCAAAACGCAATATAAATCAAATGTTAGATGTAAAGACAATAAGTGATACATTTTTAAATTGGGAACCGGGAACACAATGACAGCCAGACTTGTGCCCATGTGATTAAGTCAAGTTAACAGTAGGACATGTCCTCCATGTGCCCATGTGATTAAGTCAAGTTAACAGTAGGACATGTCCTCCATGTGTCCATGTAGAGAAGACAAGCTAACAGTAGGACATGTCCTACAAGAATTTCGACTCCACGAGAGGAGCAGATTGACAGAATGACCGTCACAAATCCCTTTGAGGGAGAAACTGAATGGCGCTTAGAGAAGCATGAGACAGACCACCCACACATAGATGTGGAGATGAGAAAGCGAAAGAAAAAGGAGGAGGCTTCCTAAAGTTAATCATATCTTGGCCAACATCTTTAGCCATTGTCTGTCCATGGGATACTGATATATTTTCTGTAAATCCAATCTGGAGTGTCCACGGATCTTCTCCCTTTTCCTCAGTGTTGTTGTTCCTGTGTTGTTTTCGTTTGTTTTTTTTTCAGACATTATTGTGATGATTAATGATTATTATTGTGAACCGTACGCGCCACCTCAGATTGGCCGAAAAGAAGCTCCCGCAGCTGGATGAAGAGATGGGAAAACGTCGAAAGGAACACCAGGAAAATAAGCAGCTGAGGGCTGTCACCTCAGGGTCGAGTTCACATAGCCAGTTAAGATTGGGGGGGGGGGGGGGGGGGTTTTATTATTTTGATTGTGAACGTCGTTTGGCGTCTTCTGCTAGAGCGCCGGTTTCTCGAAACAAAGATATGGGGTTTGACATTGGTAGTGTCACGTTACTAAGATGTAAATGGGTACCTGACTCTGCTCTAGAGTTAGTGAAGAAAAAGATAGCGTAGAACGGAACCGGTTGGTTAATGAAAGCAAAGGCAGAGAGGAAGGGAACCGGTTGGTTAATGAAGGCAAAGGCCGAGAGGAAGGGAACCGGTTGGTTAATGAAGGCAAAGGCAGCCAGGAAGGGAACCGGTTGGTTGATGAAGGCAAAGGCAGAGAGAAAGGGAACCGGTTGGTTAATGAAGGCAAAATCAGCGAAGAAGGGAACCGGTTGGTTAATGAAGGCAAAATCAGCGAAGAAGGGAACCGGTTGGTTAATTAAGGCAAAGGCAGTCAGGAAGGGAACCGGTTAACCCATCTTATAAAGGGGATAACTCTAACGCTTCACTCCCTTACGGTAGAGTCTGCGAAGGGACTATCTATACTTTTTTTTCTTTCTTTTTACTTGATAAAATGATAAGAGGATTAGGTGATCAGATAATAAGATGATCAGAAAATAAGATGATCAGATAATAAGATGATCAGATAATAAGATGATCAGATAGACACAGTGTAAAACCGAAGAACTATATTTTTTAATGACATTGATGTTAGTCTGTTTTATGCTTGTATTTGCACTAATGCTATTTTTGCTTGTGTTACCATCTTCATCAATTCTCACTTGTCTTCTGTCTGATGGTTTTTGTGTATAAATGTATTTCAAGAGGACAGTTTGTATTCCCACACCGTCTGCCTAAGAACTGTTAACTCGGAGCTACCAAGAAAACACGAGTAGCGGGTAGACGCTGCACTTTGGTTGGCCATATCCTCAGAAAAGACCCTGACACCATCACCAGAGACCCTGACACCATCACCAGAGACCTTGACACCATCACCAGAGACTCTGACACCATCACCAGAGACATTGACACCATCACCAGAGACTCTGACACCATCACCAGAGACATTGTCACCATCATCAGAGACCCTGACACCATCACCAGAGACCCTGACACCATCACCAGAGACCTTGACACCATCACCAGAGACTCTGACACCATCACCAGAGACATTGACACCATCACCAGAGACTCTGACACCATCACCAGAGACATTGACACCATCATCAGAGACCTTGACACCATCACGAGAGACTCTGACACCATCACCAGAGACTCTGACACCATCACCAGAGACTCTGACACCATCACCAGAACTGCCATACTATGAACTCCCGAAGGAAAGCGAAAGCAAGGCCGACCAAAATCAATCTGGCGGAGAACGGTGGATGCAGAGATGCAAAATGTGAACCAGAGTTGAGGGCATCATACGAAGGATAGATGCTGACCGAGAAAGTTGGAGGGAGTTTGTTGCTACCCAACAAGGTGCCACAAGGCGCGATAGTCGCTGATTTCTCATTCAAACAGCGGTCAAGGACCAAAGAAGAAGTATTGCATGCCACGTACCTGCTTTAGTTTTTCTCCCATTTATTTTGAAGCTGCGCGCTGATTGTTTTTTTTTTTTTTTTTTTTACTTTGACATGATTGTTATTTAGTCTACGGTAGTGCCGTATTCAGGTGTTTTTCGTAGTGGGCATTTGAGAGGGAGATACCAATTTAGCTCTCAGTGTTGGAAACTCCCCCCCCCCCTACTCAGTCCACCCACCTATAAGACATTATGTTAAGGAAAGGTAAAGGAGGATCCCGTTGCACGCCCATTGAGGCATTTTGGGAATATGGTGTTAGGCACATATTTTCTTGACCATCGGCACACTAGGGGTGAAGTGGTCAGCATCACGCCAGCCACCTTAACCTTCCCAGAAGTTGCTCTGGTACCCAGTTGGGGCTGGGTCGACCCAGGAGCCGTTTGCGGCCTAAAAGAATCCCACCTTATGTTAAGATACTTTGTAAATTTTTCTGAGCATTTTGCTCAACAGATGAACAAAGATCCTTCACAACAAATGGACTATCTGGCGTTTACAAGCGCAGCATAAAAGACGTATCAGTAGCCCAGATACGTTCAGAAAAGTCTGAAAGGTAGACAGGATTGTGCTAAAACTCAGAAATCCCTACCTAAATACCCACAGGTCTACGGTCTTTGACGGTGACTTGCGCCTTGTAGCCCAGGGGTCTCCGCGATGACAACGAAAGAGTAATCTCACTGCTCACTAAGGCATCACTGCTTCCCCTTCATGTCTGTCTCTAGTCTTCTATTCCATGTTTTCTTTGGTCTTGCATTCCTTGCCATGAGGATTCCACAAGGATTGTCTGGTAATGCTATCAACAGGTTTTCTCAGTGTGTGTCCTGTCCATCTCCAACGTCTTATTCTCATTTCATGTTCCACTGGCACTTGTCTAGTTCTTACCATCAGTTCCACATTAGTGATCTTGTCATGGTATACCACTGTAATCCTTCTATCGTATACAGGCACCCACTTATAAAAGTCTCTAGCGTTCTGGTTATTATCTTTGTTGTTTTCCATGTTGCAGAGCCATACAATAGGACTGACTTGACATTTGAAGTGAAAATTCTGATTTTTGTGTTGGAATTGATGTCGTTTGGTCTCCATATACTTTCCAACGCAATGAAATCTCTTCCAGCCTTTTCTATTCTTGTTTTGGTATCACTATCTGTCCCTCCAACGGTGTCTATTTTGCTTCCAAGGTATATGTATGATTCGGCATCTTGTAGTATTATTTCTTCCAGTACAATCATTTCTTTCTTTTATTCCCATTATCTTAACTTTCTCCCTGTGTATTTTTAGACACACTTGGAGGGATCTCTCATCAAGTATTTTCATTTTGTCTTGCATCTGATTTCGGTTATGGGACATAAGTGTTAGGTTATCGACACAATCTAGATCGTCCAGCTGTTTAATCAATGTTCACTAGATTAAATTTCTGATGGTTGAGGTCGATGTTTTCATAACCCAGTCTAAAGTCAATAAGAAAAGAAATGGTGACAAGAGTCATGCCTGGATATAGAACCCATATTGCATGTAAACTGCAACGAATTCTGGCCACGTTAATGCACTGGTTATATCATGTCTATTAATTAATGTATTTTTCACTTAGCTCACACTTTCTATTCTTTCTGCTTTTTACTGCATTTGTTCCTGACAAAGTCCTTGTGGCCATAACGTAAGTTATCTTCTTTGTTCCGTTTCCAGGTAAAACACATTACTTTCTTTTTAACTCATCGTTTATCTTAGAAACAGCTATTCATGCTGTGAATATATTTTTTAGACAATCATATCGCAGGACGATTACTCACCTGATGTTTGGCTGGAAACAATAGAAAGCAGAGAAAGGCCGATAGCTACTGCAAGAAACATGATGATGATTTTCTGAAAGTAAAAACAAAAAGCCAGCAAAGCCAGTAGACATATTATAAATTATTAAATAATGTTGTAACAATGTTGTTCCAAACAGTACCAGACATTGAGGTCATTAGTTATGTGGTCATTTATCCCTTTGATCAATCAATCAATCAACGCTCCAAGGAGCATAGGCCTACAACGAACACATACTAAGTCTTCCAGTTGTATGAGTTTATAAACTAATAAAACGGTATTGAATCAGTTTTACAAATAACAGTTCACATGAGACAAGGGACGTTTCGGGTTTTACCCTTCGTCAGCCACAAACAAGTGACAAAGACAAAAATTACATATAGGTACTACAAAACTATACGATGATGATATACAACAAAAGGGTGATACAAGCAGATGGAAAAAGTAAACAACAACAGTGATGAGAGAAAAAAAGAACAATAACAATACAAGAAAACCGTAAAATCTAAAAGAAATACTGAAACAAGAAAGTAAATAATCAACGAAACGAAAAAAAAAAGAAGAATAAACAAAACTGTAGAACTAGTAAAATAAAGCTTAGCTCGATCCAATGAATCTGTGGAAGAAAGCGGTAGTCTCTTGTCACAGAAATCACAAGGAAGTGACGTACGATAGCGACAAAACAAGAGATATAAAAAGATACGAAACGAACCAAAGCAAAAACATAAGAAGATAGATCTAAAAGACAACGAATAAAGAATGAAAAAGAGAAAAGGTTTTCTTGTATTGTTATTGTTCTTTTTTTCTCTCATCACTGTTGTTGTTATTTTTTTAGTTTGAATTATTTAATGTTTTACAACTCACAGTATTTCACTACATTGACATTCATAATAAGCTTCAGGCATTTTTTGGTAAAATAAATGTTTAGGTAGCAAATTCTTTGCCGATTATTTCATTAACAAAAACTTACGTTCATTTACTGAACGTGCTCACTCCGACTTTCGTGAAAACATCCTTAAGAACGGAAGTCGTTCGTAACCGAGACCTTACTGTGTTTACAATATTATCCCCCTTCTTGAGCTGTCAACAGTTTACGGACACTTTCATTATGACCAAAGAAAAACATCCGTAGACACAAGACTAATAGTATTTGAATTTAGTCACTGTAGAAACATGATAAATGATTTCTTCGGTAGATACAGTAACAAACATAGATGTGTCAGGAAGCTGAACAAAAGCAAACATATTTTCCAAAAATACAGGGTCCACGAGAGACTTGGATTTGTTGCCAGTTCTCACCAGTCTCTTGACGAAGAAGCTGTATTTTATTAACTCATCTCCTTGTTGACTTTTTACTGAGCCTGAAGCAACAACAACTGCTAGCTACCTTGTGGGATGCCTACGCTGACGCATTCGTGTGTTCTTGTGGTTGTGATTTCTCTATCAATTTGGTTTACATGTTGCTGTTGCCAGCTACTTCCATAACATTACATTAGTCGTCTGTTATGATATGCCTGATTGAGCAGCATTCCTATTCCCTCTCTGTCTCCACAGAGATCTCAGAAAACAAGACCAGATAAACAAAAAACTATATATGGTGGTATAAACACCTGAGCCAGGTTATTATGACACCTCCCATTTCTAAAGAGGAACAATCGTTATAATCTGAAAGACAGCGGCGAAAAAAAAAGACGACAATAAAAGGTTTTGTTTCAGTTATTAATCTCGTATGTAATCTTTCGCGTCTGTTACAGGTAGATTATGAACACCTGTTTAAAAGTGGAGATTATGTGCTAAAGTTAAAATATGTGATGCACTTTTGACCTGAACTAAACGCTGTTGTGGATATGTTTACTCGCGGACTCTCAGTTTTAAATTGTGTGCTGTATCATTAACTCTTATATAACCCTTCAGCTCTGTAGGAAGCATTGGTCTTCAACAAATAGCCGCTAAGACGCTTTGTCCTGGGCGGTGCCCACAAGATCCATGTATCTTTGATCCCTCTAATTTCTGTCTCTGGTTCTCTTCTGCATTTGTCTGTCAATCTCCTGCTACCTCTCTTTGCCGGCGTGATCTAGACTGTTTGTAATGCTTCTTCACTGTGTGTCCATTGCTAGGGTCTTCAATCTGGCTGTTACGGACAGACAAATCTTGCTGGCTGTTGAACTCGGCAATTATTGCTGGCAAATATAAAAAGGTACTCTTAATGCTACCATCCTAGAAATGACTTACCAGCGCTTCCTGTTCACGTGTCGCTTATTTGAAAAAGTGTGATGCTTTTGTACACTTTTCCAGACAATATGTTTACCTGATTTAGAATTATTTTCGTTTTTGGAGGCGGAGTTAGCATAATATCGACAGTGATCTATGTTCACTGAAAACTTTAAGTGACGAAATAAAATTGGAACACGCGGGTAGATTAATGTGAGATATATGCAAACACGGTGGCTATAGACCAGATCACGGCAACGGTGTGTGACAATGCAAAATTTTAGGAAATCAGTAGCTGTATCCACACAAACTAAAGCTATTTCATTAGCATTTTGTCTTGCGCTACCTATGGAGCAGGGAGCAGCGACCTTAGCAGGAAGACTGCACCATAACATTCATGTGTTCTAGAAGTGATGGTTTCTGTAGAAATGTTTTTGCATGATTAGGCTGCTAGCCCCATGCTTCATGTCAGTAGCCTCCTACGACACACCTGAGGGAGTAATTATCCTGTTCTTTCTTTGTCTTCTGAACGACCGTAACGAACTAATTACACGGAACTAATGAAGCGTTTGACTTTATTCAACTGGAAGAGACAGAGATTCATTCAAAGTGTCGGGGAAGACTCATTGGCACTGGAAATATTTGGGAATACTTTATTGAGTGTCAGGCAATTTCCAATGCAAGTGTGATAAGGTGGTCGTATACTTTCGTCGGCTTTTACCTTTTTCATCGTCTTTCTTATTTTCTCTTTCCCTGTCTTTGCCCCATTCTTTAATGTGATCATTCATAATCACACCTTGTATTTAATTTATATTGTTCCCATCTTGGTGCTTTGATGAAACGTTCTCGGTCAAAACATCTTGCGTCATTAAAGGCTATTATCATCGCTGGGAACTGACTGCACAGTTAGGGATACGAGAGTGCATGTGATAACATAATCTCTTGTTTAACAACCCACATTTGATAACATAATCTCTTGTTTAACAACCCACATTTGATAACATAATCTCTTGTTTAACAACCCACATTTGACCTAATTGTATGTCAAGCGTTTGGCGGTTGAAGACAAAGGACTTCAGGTTGAGGTGTGATTACCCAAACTTAGACATTTCGCAAAACCCAGGTGGATGGCGGAGTAAAAGCATAATATCTTTGTCTGAGGGCAACAGCGAGGCAAAGAAAGCCGCCTCTGCCGAAGGTGGATAAACATGGCGGTCAGTGTTACCGCGTGCGATGCAGTGGACATAGCTGCGATATATACAAAGTACAGTGGGCATAATTGTCAAGACTTAGTCTTGGTGTTCAACAAAGCTATAATTATGAAGTATAGACAAAAGATATGACTTGTAAGTTGAAGGGTCATGAGGGACTAATAAATAGGATGAGCGAACTCACGTGGGTCTAAGGATCATACTCTAGTTACGGGAAAGAAAACAAGCAACCAGAAGAATCGAAAACGAGCAGAAATTTTATGAAGAAGCTTTTGATGCTAGCATTGTGTAGTCCTGACAAGGACACTAGCTGAGTTAATGCTGTTGAGGATTGTAGGTTATATACTTCGTGGAAGACCAACTTCAGTTGGGGGTACAAAGGTAAAATATAGTCATATGTTAATCATAGCATGAATTTTAAATAATTCATCAATTTACATGACAATAAGATGTTTTATACGTATAACTATCTGTACATGTGTTTCAGAATTCAAGAATGGAGCAGACAGTTTTGCTACTCGATTCAGCCATGATTGCGCTTCTGGAAATCATCAACACACTGAGCGCGGTACACAATCATGCATATTTAGTAACGTTAAACTATGCATAACATCATTTTTTCAGGAGATCTGAAACATTGTCGTAGATGGCTTATAGATACTGATAGGCATGCAGCCTCGATTGATGCATTGGGACTAGACAAGAAAAAAAATTGGCATACTTCTTCAGTGATGGCCTAGTCACTGATTTATACAAAGGCGAGAAGAGATGATCCCTGTAGAGTCTTGGGAAGATTTGAAGAAAGAAATCTTAAGTAGATAGAGTCTTGTGGCTGAAGTTCATTAGCAAGGGCACTGCTAAGGAAATTAACACAAACCAGGGAAGAAACAACCAAAATGTTTAGTGATAGGTTACTGAAACTAGCAGAGGAATCATTTATGGGCCAGAACATTAGCAAAGAGGAAATAGAGAGAGACAACTTGTCGGAATCTTTCTTGATAGCTAACATAGCACAGCACTTAAGTTGATGCTGTCACGCAAGGACCCACCAAGAAAATGTTTGCAACAGCCTAGATCTTATATTTGGGAGGACTACTAAGCACCAAGAAGCTGTGGGAGAGAAACTGATGGAAATAGATTGCTGCCAACATAAGAGAAGGGATGGCAGACAACGACAACATCATGTGCCACGTCAAAGACACATCCACAACGTGTCAAATGGTAAAACGTGTTTTATTTGTGGACAAGTTGGATACAAGGCAATGTCGTGTCCCCAGAGATAGCAAGGGCCACGGAACGGAATGAATAGCCAGCCTTATAGACAGTGTGGGTATACTGAGACATACAGTAGACACCATACGGCCACCTGAATGGAAGACTGTGGCAAATACACCCCAACACCAAAACAGTATACGTGCACACATCCCATTTGCACTTGCGAGATGACAAGACACGCACATATTCACACGCAGGGAAAAGACAGTCCTATTCAGTTAAAAGAGGCCTTTGCTTATAGGAACGGTTACCGATCTCGCCAGTTACGTTGTAGGACACCAGCACTCAACATCCAAGGAAAGTCTTACTGATATCATGAGATTGGACCATTATGAGATTGGACCATCTGTAGTGGTATTGTTGGTATTGTATGATTGTGATCTTACTTAATGTGATGCATGAGGTCAGCTGTGAAGGCTCCTGAGATAAATGTAACTGTGAATTTTCAGAAGGCCCTTCTTGCTACCACTACGACCTCACACCTATCTTTTTTTTTCTAATGAATGTGGCTACGTTAAAGTTCTAGGGTAATGATATGTAATGTGTTGTGGTAGTGTACATACACACACACACACAGACATTTAATAAGTCTAATTAATATTAATAAAATGTTATGACACACTGAACTAACTCAAGCTGTGTAAAATTTTTGATAACAAATTTTCTTTAGGTTTATTTGTTCTGAACCAAGGTTTTATTTTGGTCAGAACATATGAAAGGTTTTGCAATTATTAATGAAATGCATGAATATATGGCATAATAAATGAAAGGAGTGTACATATGTATTTTACAATACTAGTTACTATTACTACAGTTTATAGTGGTAATTTTCCTGGGAGAATGTTTAATGGATGTGCTGTTGGGGTGACCTCATCACTCCCTGTCTATGGCGACTACACATTGTCCATTTATTGATGATATTATAATGGGTGTTAGAATTTAAGTTGGTGAGTATTCAGCAGTCCAGACGCTCACGTATCTTGAATGAGTAATCTGGTGCTGAAATCAGGTGGCCCCGCCTCTCCGTGCTTGGGGGCAATAAGGCTGCTCTGCCAAAATATAAACTGCACGGGTCCACTCTTGTAATGTTCAACATCACATTTGACACCACATTGGTGCCAAATAAAAACTCACAGTTCAGAATTATGAATATAGAACACAGTTAATTGCTAGCAAAACTCAGCTGAGCTGCTGGCTTTAGTATGGCGTCCCTCTAAATATTTCAATTAGCTTCTGGGAATTACACCACTAAATAATACACTGTGTCTACTAGGACAACTTATAACGAATGGCAAAGATGCGCGTCTGAGGCCGATAATATTCATCTATGGCCAATCACCGCCTTTTTTCCTTTCAAATTCAAACCTCCTACCAAAAAGTCATTTCAGTCATACCTCAGTCAAGTATGCCTTATTGTCTGTTGGTCCGTCTGTCTCTACTTGCATTTCACACAAAAAAAACACACTAGTTTTTTGAACCAACTCCGCCTTCCCCTACACAATTTTGCCTTCAAAGTTATTTTTAGCCACAGTTCACCATCCCATCCCGTCTCTTTCATTCCAACTAGATTTTAGCACTTGAGTCTCAAGGCTGCAGTTTTTTGAAAATTAGGGACATTTTTGTTTCAATGCAGACGCTCGCTGATATGAACAACACAGTCTTTTGTCAATATCTTTCTTATTATCTATCCGTCTGTATAAATGAAAGCATATTATTTCACTGCTCAAGATGGGCCATCCGGCCAGCTAGGTTTTATATTCCTAACATCATTATTAAGAAAAAGTTACTTTTCAAGGTTAGTTGGGTTTTTTTTTCGAAATATTTCTAGCATCTTCTATACTGCGTTTGCCGCTGAATTCAAATAAACGGACTAAGTTATCGCAAAAGCGCCCAAGAAATGACTGTTGCGTATAATAGCTAAGGTCCCTTTTGTCGATTTCTTTACCTTGTGTCAACTTGGGGACGTGACTTTTTCCTCCTTTCCCCACCAATTGCGTCTTTTAGCCTTGCTAGTTTCAAGCACGCGTTCAGTCAGATTTTTTTCCCTTTTGATCTCCGTTCTCATCCCGTTCCAAGGGTAACGTTTTGCCTTCACGTCTAACAATTTAATTTCCATGGCGGGTGATGACCCGCGGCGTAGGCGATCATGTATTCTAGTAGCTTACGCATTAGTATTTATCCCTACGTTGTATCATTGGAGATATTTTAACGTTGTATCATGGTTAATTTTATGACACATCTCCCCACTTGAAAACATGCCTACGGCAAGTTCTAAAACCAGTAATACACATAGATAAAGTCTCTCCTCACGCCTGCCATTACTCTAATTTTGATCACAGGGGTGCCGACTGAGGAAATCTGCACCGACATTCAATTTGCCTGGGATATATTGGATACTAAACTGATAAGGTTGAAGCAATAAAGACCACCTCAGCAATCTTGCGTTTTCATGCTTAGCCTGAGATAAGAATACGAGAGGCTGATGATCCGTCTCGACCACAAAAGTCCTACCATATAGATAGATTTGAAACTTCTTTATTGCCCAGATTAACGCTAAACATTCTTTTTCGCTTGTGGAGTATCCTTGTTCCGCCTTATTCAATTTGCGGCTTGCATAAGCGACTGGTTTCAGTTCCCCATCAGGTGAAGATGATCTTTGCAACAAAGCCGCTCCGAGTCCTACATTACTGGCATCGGTTCTTAAGACAAAGTCCTGTGTCAAATCCGGCAGTTTGAGAATAGGCTTGCTAGTGAGTTTTTCCTTTACGTCTTGGAACACTAATTCACTTTGCGCAGTCCAATTAATTTTATCTGGAAGTCCCTTGCGAGTCAGATCAGTCAGAGGAGCACAAATAGAGTTAAAATCTTTGATATATTTTTGATAAAATCCGCATAACGACACGAATGATCGCACGTCCTTTTTTGTTTGTGGTCTAGGTGCCCTCTGCAGTTTTTCCAAGTTCTTGGGATCAAGGGTCATGCTACCCTGATATACAGTGGGTCCCAAGAATTCCAACTCTTTGCATCCAATGCAACATTTTGTTGGCCTAGCAGTTATGTTCGCCTCCCTAAGCCTATTAAATAACATTTCTAGAGCTTCAATGTGTTCTTCAAATGTCTCTGTGGCGACTAGAATGTCATCCATGAAATTCGTGATACATGGGTTATTCAGGGGATCCAACAATTTGCGCATCATCCTTGAAAATACACTCGGAGCATTTTTCAGTCCGAATGGTAGCATGTTGAATTCATAATGTCCATCCGAAGTGCTAAAAGCCAAATAAGGTCTCACTTCAGGCTTCACTGGGATCTGGTAATAGCCTTTACTAAGATCCACCTTTGAAAAGTATTTTGCCTTGTTCAGTCTGGCAAATAACTGTTTTGTGTCTGGTAATGGATCCACTTGTCCTTCTGTGACAGCATTCAGTTTCCTGTAATCTATGCACAGTCTGTGTTCCCCAGACGGTTTTCTCAACAAAACGACACTAGAGCTAAAAGATGATTCACTGTGTGAAATAATCCCCTCCTTCAACAAATAATATATTTCTTCCTTCAATGCCTTCTCCTTCGCAAACGGAATAGAATAGGCTCTCATACAGATTGGGTTTGAGTCTACCAGTTTCATGTCATACTGTAGCAAATTTGTATGGCCTGGTTTATCTGTTAATACATCTGTATGTTCCTCCAGAACCTGTTGAACTCTCTCCCTCTGGTTTTTAGTCAGGTGCTTACTGACTTTTACCTGTGCTGCTGTTTCACAAGGATGTAATGGGTATTCATGTGAGGTGACTGGTTCCTTTTGCATTTGAGTTGCGATAGCTAAGGTCAGTAAGGGGGTGCTTTCCTGGAGTGGTCTGTCCAGATACTTCTTTAACAGGTTTACATGATAAACTTTCTCCTTCCCCTTTTTGTCAATTTTATAGTTTGTACTAGACACCTTCTCTAGAACCGTATATGGACCTTGCCATCCAATTTGTAATTTATTCTGGCTACTGGGTAGTAGAAGCAGCACCTTCTCTCCCACAGTTAGTTCTCTGTCCTTTGCCTTCCTATTAAAATATGCTGCATGTTTCTTCCTGGCTTGTTTCAAATTATCATTTGCCAGTTTCCATCCAGCTTTCAAACGAGTGGTCAGTTCGTTCACGTATTGATAAGATGAGGTAACAGTCTCTTCCTCCTTCTCATCTGTCCAGGTCCTTAATAAGGCTTCTAATGGACCTTTTATTGGCCTCCCAAATAGCAGAGTTGCGGGAGCCATCCCGGTTGAACTATGTGGTACCTCCCGATACGCAAACAATGCGGCGTCCAGGAATTGATCCCACAGATCCGGTTTTTCGTGTGCCAGCTTTCTCAGGATAGAAATGAGAGTCCCGTTGAACCTCTCTACCTGGCCGTTCCCTTGCGGATGGTACGAACTATAATGAAAGTGTCTGGCTTGAAATAGCTTAAAAACTTCTTCCGTTAGTTTCCCCTTGAACTGAGAGCCATTATCCGTCAAGATTTGATGCGGGAATCCTAATCGGGTAAATATTGTAAGTAGTGCCTCTGCTACATGTTTTGAATCAATTGATGGCAGGGCTACCGCCTCTCCCCACATAGAACAAGTGTCCACCAGAGTAAGGATGTAACTGTTCCTCCTCTTGGTCCGAGTGAGAGGTCCCACAATATCCACTGCAACCCTCTCAAAAGGTGTTCCCACTATGGGCATTTCCCCTAGAGTTGCAGGAGCAGTCCAGTGCTTTGGAGCTACCCTTTGACATTCTGTGCAGGATTTGACATATCTTTTTATATCCTCCGTTATCCCTGGCCAGAAGTAATGACAAGCTATACGCTGTCCTGTGGCGCTGATCCCCATGTGACCACTGAAGGGAATCGCATGCCCGAGTTCCATCACTTTATCCCTATATGAAGTGGGAAGAACCAGCTGGTTGTGACCATTTGTTCCAGTTCCGGCCTTCCTGTATAATAGTTTGTTCTTCATAAAATATTCCCCCTTGCTCGGAGGTGTGTGACATTTGGGCAATTTTTTAAAACATGGCTTGAGTGTCCTATCCTCAGCCTGCGCCTTCCTCATCTCCTCTGGATGAGCATTTACAGGTTCACCTTCTTCCTCCTTCTTCTGTGACCTGGTCTGCACTGTCGCCATGATCACAGGTCTCTCGGGATTCCCCAAGAAGACGTATCTACACCCCAATATCAGAGGGTAGATTGGTTCATCTATCACTGCTGCTCTGATTTCTCCTTCCACATAGCGAGTTTTCACCGTTATCCTTGCGATGGGAAGTGTCATGAGTGGTATGTCATTAGTTGCCCCTTGTATTTCCACTGTTTCTGTGGTATACTGACTTGGGTCCACTAGGCTAGACTTCACAACTGAATCATAATCCAAACCTGTATCATAAAGGCACCTTATGGTGACCCCATTACAAATAACATCCTCACAAACTGGGGGGTGATAAGGTTCCTGCTGTCCCTTAGGATTAACCTTTAATCTTTGCGTCCCGACTTCATTGCAGCAATGTTTGAAGGTTTCCTTCTACAAAATTCGGTGTTATGGTTATCTTTCTTGCACCATTTACACCATCTTTTCCCTTGGTTAAACGGTTTTCTTTCATTGAACTTTTGGTCATTGAACTGTGAGTTTCTGTCTCGGTAGTCATTTCTTGGCCGTTCAAAGTTTGTCCTACCTTTATTTCCCTGCTCTCTATTATCAAATTTATTAAATTGCTGTGGAGCTTTAAAATTGTCTATGTGCTTCTTTTTAGCACCACTTACCTCTGCCTGGTCTGCCTGATACCTCTCAGCGACATTTAAAACCTCCCCCAACTTCTCTGCACCTTGTTCCATGAGGAATTTTCTCATGTCTGGAGCCATGGACTCTCTCAATTGCTCAATCATGATCATTTCTTTAAGATCTTGGGTCTTCCCCAGAGCAGTCCATTTCTCCAAATAGGTTTCCAGTCTGGCAGAGAATTGGTGGTATGTCTCCCCAGACGACAGTTTGGCATTTCTAAATTTCTTACGATAAAATTCACCATTTTTTTCGTACCTCAATAACAAAGCCTGCTTTAACATGTCATAATTCTCCTGGTCTTCTCTGTTCATTTTTGCGAAGACTTCGTAAGAAGTACCTCTCAGTCCCTGTGATAACTTTAAACTCCACCTCTCTCTCTCTAACCCATATGTAGTAGCTAATAACTCAAAACGTCCTAGGTACCCCTCTATGTCATCGTCTTTTTCAACAAAATGGTCTAAATGAAACCCCATAGCTGATGTTGAGGCTCCCAGACTAGCTGCAGCATCTGAGGCAAAAGGGCTGGCACCATTTTCAGGAGCCTGGCCTTGTAGCTCCAGCTCCCTTAGTCGTAATTCGTGCTCCCTCTGCAACCTTCTATCTTCTGCCTCCCTTTCGGCAGTCAATCTTTTATCTTCTGCCTCCCTTTCGGCAGTCAATCTTTTATCTTCTGCTTCCCTTTGCTGTCGTTTGTCTTCTGCCTCAATCTGCAGCCTCTTAATTTCTTTTTCAGCGTCTAACCTCTTCTCTTCAGCCAACCTTTCAGACTCTAATTTTCTTTCAGCCTCTTTTTCTAATCTTCTTTCTTCCCGTTCAATATACTTATCACATTCAGCCGTTACATATTGAATTAAAACCTGACCATCCATTCCCATATCTTTTGCCGTCAGCACAGCAGCTGATCTGAATTTGGCCAGCTCCGCCATACTTTTTAAACAATTCTAGCAATGAGCAAAGTAAAATTTCCAACCACTAAAGTAATTCTAATTACTCTAGTCTAAAATAATTCTAATTAATTAATTAATCAATTAACTACCACTGGCTGTGAAGATTCACCAACTTTTATTTTCAGGGACACTTTTAATTTTAAGGGACACTTTTAATTTTTAAAATGTGTTCCCCTTAATTTATTTCTCCCCCCAGGAGATCCTAATATTATTGATAGGCTAATTATCCCGGGACAAGAGACCCCAATATATGTAGTGGTATTGTTGGTATTGTATGATTGTGATCTTACTTAATGTGATGCATGAGGTCAGCTGTGAAGGCTCCTGAGATAAATGTAACTGTGAATTTTCAGAAGGCCCTTCTTGCTACCACTACGACCTCACACCTATCTTTTTTTTTCTAATGAATGTGGCTACGTTAAAGTTCTAGGGTAATGATATGTAATGTGTTGTGGTAGTGTACATACACACACACACACAGACATTTAATAAGTCTAATTAATATTAATAAAATGTTATGACACACTGAACTAACTCAAGCTGTGTAAAATTTTTGATAACAAATTTTCTTTAGGTTTATTTGTTCTGAACCAAGGTTTTATTTTGGTCAGAACATATGAAAGGTTTTGCAATTATTAATGAAATGCATGAATATATGGCATAATAAATGAAAGGAGTGTACATATGTATTTTACAATACTAGTTACTATTACTACAGTTTATAGTGGTAATTTTCCTGGGAGAATGTTTAATGGATGTGCTGTTGGGGTGACCTCATCACTCCCTGTCTATGGTGACTACACATTGTCCATTTATTGATGATATTATAATGGGTGTTAGAATTTAAGTTGGTGAGTATTCAGCAGTCCAGACGCTCACGTATCTTGAATGAGTAATCTGGTGCTGAAATCAGGTGGCCCCGCCTCTCCGTGCTTGGGGGCAATAAGGCTGCTCTGCCAAAATATAAACTGCACGGGTCCACTCTTGTAATGTTCAACATCACATTTGACACCACATTGGTGCCAAATAAAAACTCACAGTTCAGAATTATGAATATAGAACACAGTTAATTGCTAGCAAAACTCAGCTGAGCTGCTGGCTTTAGTATGGCGTCCCTCTAAATATTTCAATTAGCTTCTGGGAATTACACCACTAAATAATACACTGTGTCTACTAGGACAACTTATAACGAATGGCAAAGATGCGCGTCTGAGCGCCGATAATATTCATCTATGGCCAATCACCGCCTTTTTTCCTTTCAAATTCAAACCTCCTACCAAAAAGTCATTTCAGTCATACCTCAGTCAAGTATGCCTTATTGTCTGTTGGTCCGTCTGTCTCTACTTGCATTTCACACAAAAAAAAACACACTAGTTTTTTGAACCAACTCCGCCTTCCCCTACACAATTTTGCCTTTAAAGTTATTTTTAGCCACAGTTCACCATCCCATCCCGTCTCTTTCATTCCAACTAGATTTTAGCACTTGAGTCTCAAGGCTGCAGTTTTTTGAAAATTAGGGACATTTTTGTTTCAATGCAGACGCTCGCTGATATGAACAACACAGTCTTTTGTCAATATCTTTCTTATTATCTATCCGTCTGTATAAATGAAAGCATATTATTTCACTGCTCAAGATGGGCCATCCGGCCAGCTAGGTTTTATATTCCTAACATCATTATTAAGAAAAAGTTACTTTTCAAGGTTAGTTGGGTTTTTTTTTCGAAATATTTCTAGCATCTTCTATACTGCGTTTGCCGCTGAATTCAAATAAACGGACTAAGTTATCGCAAAAGCGTCCAAGAAATGACTGTTGCGTATAATAGCTAAGGTCCCTTTTGTCGATTTCTTTACCTTGTGTCAACTTGGGGACGTGACTTTTTCCTCCTTTCCCCACCAATTGCGTCTTTTAGCCTTGCTAGTTTCAAGCACGCGTTCAGTCAGATTTTTTTCCCTTTTGATCTCCGTTCTCATCCCGTTCCAAGGGTAACGTTTTGCCTTTACGTCTAACAATTTAATTTCCATGGCGGGTGATGACCCGCGGCGTGGGCGATCATGTATTCTAGTAGCTTACGCATTAGTTTTTATCCCTACGTTGTATCATTGGAGATATTTTAACGTTGTATCATGGTTAATTTTATGACACCATCATGAGATTGGAACGCACAAGGAGGTTTCAGCACCCCGAATGACGGAGTGTTGGAAGAACGTAGAGAAAAAAGGTAGAAAAATAATTTGGGAGGTTTAAAGTTAATCGAGTTGACAAAAGAGATTCAGAATTTTGAGAAGATGGAAGGATTTGAGATGTAGTGTTTAAAAAGAAACGTTCCCATGAGGTAGCAGTGGTATATGTTCCATGGAAAGAAATTATGAAAATGGAGAAATAGTGGGCAAAAAAAAATGAAGATAGGTTCTGATGAGGGAAAGGTGAAATGGGTTCCAGGGAAGGAACTGAGAAAACTTTGGAAATAGAAGCGAGGAAGGAGAACGTTCCAAGAAGAGAACGCAGAGAGAAAGTATGAGGAATATTAGTTTGCGGCAGTAGCACAGTTCTAAAGAAAAATTGCTTAAGGTTATTACTCAGCGACAGCGAAGTAGCTGCAGCATATCAAATGACGGACTGCTGAGAAAGGGGTGGAGAAAGAGGAATCTGAGGACTTAGAGAAATGGGAGAGAATTAGGGAGAGATTCACTCGGAGAATAAACAGATCGGAGAATAGAGGAAATTAGAGGACACTGAGGTCCCCGAGATATCTGAGGATAGTGAGATCTCAGAGGTTACCGGTACAAGGAAAGAATGTCTAAGGATATAGTATAAGGAGAAAAGAGATAGTTAAAGAAAAGACGTGCACACACGAGAGAGCACGTAGAGATAAATTAGAAGACGAAATTGAAGCAGAATGAGAATTGGAGTAAGAAGAGGACTCTACGGGGGTAGTAAAACTCTATCAAGGAGTAGATTGAGATTATTACTCACCAATCACGAGGATAATTAAGCATTTGGAGATAAGAAATATTAGGGAATTAAGAGATAACAAGGAGAATAAGTGTAGAAGAAACAGAGATGAATATATCTTATAAAAGAGGGTACACATAAGCCTAGGATAGGAGGCGCATAAGAGGATTACGAAGGCATATGAGGCTACAGGAAGGGATTTTGAGTAAATGGAGGTACATAATGTGATAGTGCTAGGACAGCATAGAGAAGTATGCTATGCAAGCAGGAAGACACAGAAATACTGTTACGAAGTAATGTTTCAAATTTCAAAATATTTCAAGTAGGAGATCGCGGCATATGGCTACTCATAGAAGGGAATTAGTAGGGAGTTGAAACATAATAGGGGAGCTATGTTGGTTAATGACCCACGACAATAACCATATACAAGCACACCTCGCTCATATGACATGTTAGGTTTCAGGCAATTATCGAACAGCGAAAATCGAGGTAAAGCGAAACATTGCCTTTTTTTCACTGCTGAAGCATGTACAATAATGTATTGGTCATCTATGTATATCAAACACCTAATTAATCAACTTAGAATTCAAACAAACAATGTAAAGCAGTATTTTATTTATCTATAGGCATAGAATTCTTCCATTGGTAGCTGCGATTACAGAATTATTGAAGGAAGTCGGAAGGAGAGGGCAAAACTTCATGATCGGCAGTCCATTCTTCATAGCGCTTTCTTGCTGGAGATTTTGATGTACTTCTTGTAGAAGCAGGCCTTTTTGCTGCTCGTGTAGAGCTTTCGATGAACAATGCAGTAGGGCTATGGGGTGATGTAGTTGCAACAGGACTTTATGCTGATGTACTTTCTCTCTGTAGATTTGTGAATAACTGGTATATGAATTTAAAAATCGAAGTGTCACACTTGCAATTTCTTTCAAAATTGGGATCTGTTCTTTCTAAAATTAACATTCCTTTTTCAAAATATTGAACGGCTTTCTCGAGTTCTATGCAGGTTAGACCTTTAGACTCAGGGGTTATTTTTTCTACTGGAGAATCCTCTTCATCTCGCCAATGTTCTTCAAGTTCCAGATGATCTTCGTTATTCAGGGGCTGCGCATGTGAATCCACAAGTTCCGTTGTATCTTCTGCCTCCACTTCAAGTTCTAGCTGCCTAACCATCTTCACAACATTTTAAATATCACATTAAATATTTATTTAACAACAATAAAATATAAAATTAGTGAAATCATTTTAGAAGCACATTTTTCATCTCAAAATAGCAGAGCTAAATCACAAAGAAGCTCGCGAAATGCGACAAAAACACACTGAGTCACGAAGTATAAAACTTATACGATCCACAGAACGAAAAAGGGGTCTGGGAGCTCATCAGTGGTAGATCAACAGCGCTCTATTACGACGGGTAAGACGTTAGAAGACCTCAGCCAGGAGTCAATCCACAGCGCGGAGAATATTCGAGTTTATCTGCCTGATGATGATCTCACACACTTCTTGGAGGGGAAAAGAGAAGCAATCAAGTTTCCACCTGCCAGTGCAAAAGGGCTTTGGGAACAGCTGGACGAAGCCTTGTCAAAAGAGTTGGATAACAACCTGAAGCAGCTAACTTTGGAGAAGAAGCTGGAAATCTTCGGCGACATAATATATCGTCACTGTCTCAAAGTGTTCGGAGTCAGGGAGGCAATGGAAAGTAACTCACCACAGAAAAGTAGAAGACAAATCAGAATAGAAGCGATCAGGAAACAGAAGAAGCATGCCCGAAAACAGTTCAAGAACGCAGTGAGCACAGAGAAGGAAGGATTACGACAGGTTTGGGAGCACCCGAAAAGCCAACACAAGGCTCTTTGTAGAGCAGAAATGTTGTAAGGAAAAGAAGGAAAACACGGAGGGAGAGATTCTTCAGGGAGCCCTTCAGGTTTACCAATGAACTGTTTGAACAGCCACGGTCGGTAACACTAAACGTCAGTAAAGAAGATCTGGAAGAACACCTTAGAATGACCTATTCAGATGGGTCACAAAGATGAGCAGCTCAGCAGCATGGAACGCCTTATATATCCTAGTTAGACAGGAGCTGAATTCAACACCGAGCCCCTGTAGCGGTCAGTTTGCTGAGCCTCTCCATGTAAAAGTGCCTGATTAAAAGCTGGGGACATTATTTTGTATTTCCTAGTCTAAGGGCATTAATCCAGGTTTTTGTTGGGATGATTGTTGACAGGGTAGTGATCTCACTTGTCTGTTATGTCTGTGGTCTGTTTTGAAAAACCGATGTCAGTTTTGCCTGATATGGTTTCAAACCGTCTACTTTGAGCGATGCTCAAAAGGTCTTGCGTCTCAGTGCGCATGCGTGACTTGTGGCGCGATTTTAGAGAAGCCATTACCGACTAGAGTATCGGGCTGTGTTTAAGAGAGTCAAGATGTCTCTTGATAAGTCCTCTGTGGTTCGACAAGATGTCGTATATTATTTAATGGGTATTCTCAGCGCCTTGGAGGCGATGTGAGTGTGGTTATATTTATTCTGAAGGGACAGAAGGTAATTGACTTTTGAACTGTTTCCCTTATTGATAGAATCTTCATGACTCGTATTATCGATAGTTTATGATTCTTTCCCTGAGCGGGAAAACGTACCACCTACGTATCCTTGAAAGGAAGCTCTCTATGTATTCTGATTATGCACTAGGCTGGTGTATGCCCGAAGTACTTATACATGTTGTTCTGTATCCCGCATGGCGGCGATACTAATTATACAAGGTGGGATTCCCCTTGTTTGATGAAGAATCACCCGGAGGCCATTTGAACCGTAAGTCCGCCATTTTGCACGGCCGGTCGGAGTCATCTAATGTCTGACTTACTAATGTCAGAGTGGAGTTTGTTTAAACTCACATATGGGATATATCTTCCCTGAAGCTGATGATTGAGCACATTGTACGAGATCAGCTTTACTAGATTCATGCATAGCTGGATGATGACTGTATTAATATATCATGACCTGTTCAATGACTGTTGATATTAATGTCGGCATACCTGCCGCTTGTGGTGTATTAAAGTCCTGTAAACGTCAGAGCTGTTCCACCACTCTATGAATTGCTACATGTCTAGATATAGAGTGTGACGTCCATTTTGATGCCTATTTTCTACTTCCACGAACTTTCAACACGCATTCGCAAAAACAAAACATTGAGATTCACTCAAGACAACACATTAAGACAAGCTACACGAATGCCAGCATTGTTGCGTCCAACCAAGGACTGTACCGCTCATGTCAGCCTGTGTTGAGCTGATTCATATTTATACTGCTACTGGTCATTCGTGTACATTCTACATTTAATATTTACATTGGCCAAGCTGTACCTATGCTACTTGGGTCACGGGCACCCGTCACGCTTCAACGCATACGGTGACATTCAAGACTATTGACATTGTCGAGCCTTACACAATTAAGAGACGGCTCGTACACTACTACTGGTCTTCAATAGTACTCCCAAGATTTAATATTAACATTTATACCGCCCTAAAACCACATTTAACAGCCCCCAACAATGCAAGATAAAGAAAGCATTGTCAAGAAAGCACGGTGCAAGTCAGCTCCAGGTTCTAATGGTGTCCCCTATGTTGTGTATGTCCTGAAGTTCTGAAACGGCTTCTCCGTTTGCTGACAAATGCTTGGAAAAACCAGCTTATAAGCAAAGAATGGAGAAAGGCGAATGGAGTCTTCATCCTGAAGGAACAAAATTCCACAGACATCAGTCAGTTCAGGCCAATTTCACTACTTAATGTGTAAGGGAATATATTCTTCTCAGTGATGGATAAAATGCTCACCACATACCTTCTAGAGAATGGATACATTGACACTACTATTCCCAGGTACATCAGGGTGTCTAGAGCATGCCACAATGATCTGGGAACCAATTCAAAAGGCAAAGTCTGACAGAACAAATCTCCTTGTAATCTGGTTGGATCTAGCTAATGAGTATGGATCCGTTCCACAGATGTCATAGGCCCTGGAAATGTACCATGTTCCACAAGAAACTGCAGCAATGCTGAAACTGCATTTCTGAGGGTTCTCTGTCAGATTTTCAACCAGAGAGTACACAACGAAGTGGATTGCCGATTTACCTACAAGTTGGAATTGCGATGGGATGTACCATCTCTCCCATACTATTGGTGATGGCTATGCAGGTAATCCTCAAAGCGGCTGAAGGATGTGCAACAGGTCCAAAGCTCAATGAAAGGTGTCAATTGCCACCGCTTAAAGCATTCATGAGTGACACACCAATTCTGACATCAGATGAACACCAGGCCCTGAGAATGTTAGAACGCCTGGATGAACTAGTCAGCTGGTGCAGACCGTTGCTTATGTATGAAATAAGCACCAGTACAGTGGAAGCTATAGAGAAAAATGTCAACAAGTTCATGGGGAAATGGCTAGGAATACCACCAGGTCTGTCAAACGTAGACTGTACTGTAAGAAGGCAAAGCTTGTGCTTTCCTTCAACTTCAAGTCAGTTGTTAAAGAATACAAAGCAGAAAAGGCAAGGCTCGCAACGATGCTGTGCGAGTCAGCAGATGAGATAGTTAAGTGAATTCAGCTCACCCTGAAAACTGGAAGGAAGTGGAAAGTAGATGAAGCTGTTGGTGCTGCCCAAGAGTGGCTCAAGCTGAGGGAGGTAATCGGATACACAGAAACGAATAGACGGGGATTTGGCCACGGTACCATCCGCTGGTAGTCCAAGGTATCAAATAAGGAGCGCAGAGACATGGTAATTCAGGAGATACGAGGATCTTAGAATAATAAGAGGATGCTAAAAGCGGTGCAGCAGGCCCAACAAGGCCAATGGACTACATGGGAAGGAGCCCTGCAAAGGTCCTTGACATGGAATGATATATGGCACCTCTTAGAATCAGCTTCATTATCAATTCAATGTATGACCTCGTCCCATCGTCCGCAAACCTTGTGAGATGTGAAAATTGATATTGGATTTCCAAGTCATATGCGGCTGGCAACCTCAGCATATAGAATGATGATTTCATGAACCACCGCTGCAAGAGCTGGAGAATGCTTTATGCGGTTTTCTTATAGAAAATTAAAAGCAGAGGTAGTCCCAAGTTCCATGTGGAGCAAGGAGTGGATGATGACAGAAATGAAGTACTTACTTATTATATTAACCTTTTAACCAGTGCATACGTAAATGTGAAGATGTTAAATATAAATGTAATGGACGTTTTCCGCTCACTGGGATTAATATTAATGCTCAGAGAGGGTAAAGTTCTGAGGCAGATTGGAGGTTGGAATGAAAAGGGGAGACACCTGATTTTGTGTCAGGAAACGCAATACTCCGGAGGGTATTAGTTTCTCTCTTATATCATGATACTAATCGGTGGTACCAATTGGTGGTGCTATCTATGGAACAAGTGAGTAGTATAAATGGCCCGCAGTCACGGCTAGACACTTACAGCAGACGGGTCTTAACAGACACTGGACCATCTTCGCGATTACCCCACGATAATACGAGGGATGTGTTGCAGCCACCAGACTTGACCAATGACGTGTGAACCAGTCCACAGCCTGCAAAGAACGAGCAGCGACTGGAGCAGAAACGAACCGACATCTTACTGGCAGCTAAGTACCCATTCAAAGCTGCTAAATGAACTCTCTAATAACGAACTTTTCAAATCAGACCATCACCTGTGATGAAATTTTAAACATTCTATCTAAATTCACTCCACTTCTATTTATTTTACATCTGTTAACGTGAATTGATTATTAAATTTGCTATCTGTAAATGTACAAATTTATAGTTGATTTATTAATTTTGATTTAACTTCACCCGTATATCTCAGTCATTTTAAATACCTTAACAGAGCTATCTAAATAATATTTTATTTAATTAACTACATCTATATATTTTATGTGTGAGTTGTCTTCTGTAAGAAATATTTCTGTACCTTCTATTAACTCTGTATGCGTATGTACAATGCAGTCCACTTAAGCAGAGCTCGCTTAAATCGAATTTTGCTTAAATATAAGCATTTCTGAAAGTCGCGGCCGAAGTCTTCTTTGGCTTTATTTAAAAAAAAAAAAAAAAACTGCACATACGTCGAATTCTAATAGCTAGAATTTTCGGATAAGTCGAGGTAGGTTTGCAGTCCCAATTCCAATTTTGTCTCGTTTAAGCAGAAGTGATAGTGTGCGTGAGTGTGTAATGATGTATTGTTATTAAGGTTGGAATACTGGTAAAACACCAGAGTTGTTCATTCTCTTAATTAAGTCATGTTGTCAATCCAGGTAACGACAGAACCAACCTGGGTTCACAGCGATAATGCATGGCGACGCGACGTTGGCGGAGGTTGGGTACTGGTACAAATGCTCAACTGTAAAACGAACATTCAGAACTCTATAACCGTGGTAATGACTCCAGATGATGAGTTGTTGTGAATAAAGTTTATTTGAAAACTGGAACTGAACAGTCTCAAGTAGATGGTTGTCCACAAACATAATAGAACGTATTTCCGTGTATATACAGTGCAGCCACATATTTTCTAAATGTTATAATTCCAGATCTTACTAAAATTTGTTCCATCTGTTCGTCTGAGATTTCTATTGAATTTAGTTCGACATTGATGCTTTCTATATCTTTGGAATAATATTCGTTTGAGTCTCTGATCAGTGTTTCTTCTTCTGACTCTACTATTTTTTCAGGCAATGTAACATTCTAGTTGGTATTATCAGTTGAAATGCCTTCTGAAATAATTTGATCTTTTAAACTTATCCCTAACTTATTTATCTCCCTGTTGAGACGTAAGTTACACTGGTTACAATAAATCGCTGTCCTTTCAAATATTGCCTCGTAACCAAACATTCTGATAGAAGGTTAAATGCATATTATGTCCATCCTGGATTCCCAGGGCGGTTACATATTCATCAAATTGCTCTTCAGTCATATTGGTGAGTTCTTATAAGAATTGGGCAGCCAATTCAGCATATTCAGGACCTTCAGCAGCATCTGGTGATATTGGTAAATCTTTGTTGGTTGAGGAAATATGACGACAGGATTATGCACAGTTACGTGGCTTGCCACCAGTACTGGTCCGATCTCAGTTATGTGATAGATTCCGTTCTCAGTTATGTGATAGATTCCGTTCTCAGTTATGTGATAGATTCCGTTCTCAGTTATGTGATAGATTCCGTTCTCAGTTATGTGATAGATTCCGTTCTCAGTTATGTGATAGATTTCGTTCTCAGTTATGTGATAGATTCTGTTCTCAGTTATGTGATAGATTCTGTTCTCAGTTATGTGATAGATTTCGTTCTCAGTTATGTGATAGATTCTGTTCTCAGTTATGTGATAGATTCTGTTCTCAGTTATGTGATAGATTCTGTTCTCAGTTATGTGATAGATTTCGTTCTCAGTTATGTGATAGATTCTGTTCTCAGTTATGTGATAGATTCCGTTCTCAGTTATGTGATAGATTTCGTTCTCAGTTATGTGATAGATTCTGTTCTCAGTTATGTGATAGATTCTGTTCTCAGTTATGTGATAGATTCCGTTCTCAGTTATGTGATAGATTCTGTTCTCAGTTATGTGATAGATTCTGTTCTCAGTTATGTGATAGATTCCGTTCTCAGTTATGTGATAGATTTCGTTCTCAGTTATGTGATAGATTCCGTTCTCAGTTATGTGATAGATTCTGTTCTCAGTTATGTGATAGATTCCGTTCTCAGTTATGTGATAGATTTCGTTCTCAGTTATGTGATAGATTCCGTTCTCAGTTATGTGATAGATTCTGTTCTCAGTTATGTGATAGATTCCGTTCTCAGTTATGTGATAGATTCCGTTCTCAGTTATGTGATAGATTCCGTTCTCAGTTATGTGATAGATTTCGTTCTCAGTTATGTGATAGATTCCGTTCTCAGTTATGTGATAGATTCTGTTCTCAGTTATGTGATAGATTCCGTTCTCAGTTATGTGATAGATTTCGTTCTCAGTTATGTGATAGATTCCGTTCTCAGTTATGTGATAGATTCTGTTCTCAGTTATGTGATAGATTCCGTTCTCAGTTATGTGATAGATTCCGTTCTCAGTTATGTGATAGATTCCGTTCTCAGTTATGTGATAGATTCCGTTCTCAGTTATGTGATAGATTTCGTTCTCAGTTATGTGATAGATTTCGTATTCTTCTTCTCTTCCTGGCACTTCTTCATTAGCTATTTCTTGTACTGGATTCTCAGTTTCCTGCATTGGGTTCTCAAGTTCTTCTCCATCTCTCTCTTTTAAGATTTCTTTGGCAAAGGCTTGGCCATTGGACCTATTCTCAGATTCGTGTGGGGACAGTCTTAGCTTTTCACAATGCTTACAAAAGTCTATCAAGTTTATGGCACTACTTACGTACTGTCCATGTGAATTAATAGCACAGTAGTTTAAACTTATTACCTTATGAGCATACTCGCTCAAATGTACTTGATACAGAATGCGTATATGATGCGTTACTTCTAGAGCGCTTCAGGAAAAACTATAACAGAAGTGATTGCGTCATTAATAGGCTGTACTACCCATGGTGGACTTCCGGTGTTATGTCTTTCGGTTCGCACTATTGACCTGTTATCGAAGCATCATTTTTTTGGTGATGCGTAGATGGCAGGGAGGATAGTGTGATTCGCTTGCATAGCTAGGCGGAGTTGTCGCACGGAAGGTCCAGTGTTCAAATCCTGGGTAAGCCACTCATGTCTGTTGTTTTTCTGTTGTCTAGTGTTCTACTTCTTTGTTTCTTACGAGTGCCTGAAAACATACCTTTATGTTTGTCTAATATTTATTTACCGTTTACAGACCTCGTGTTTCCCTTCCTTATTTTTTTTATTTTATTTTTTATTTTTTTCCACTTTACAATAAAGGTACATTTTGCATGAAGTACAAAAGAAATGCAAAAAAACAAAAGCATTGCTTGTTACATATGAAACCTCGTGTGCACTCACACTTCCATTATGTACTTACACAAGTTACAAATAAAAAAAATAAAAGAATAATTGAAAAAACAAATACTTAGAAAACAAATTAAGATAATAAGTAATATAGATTTTATATAGGCTTAAAGAGTCAAGTGGAATAAAAAAGAGTTGATTTAATTTTAAAGAAGAAAGAAAATTTGAATTGGGTTAGGGCTAAGTAAAATCCTATTTAGTTCCTTGTATTTTACATGTACACTTGAAACTACTGATTAGACACTCCGACAAGAGCCAAAGCATTTAAGAAGGAAACTGAAGAAGAGAAGAAGCCTGGAATCTGCCTCTATATACCGATATATACATACACACACATACATACATTCGTTCTGTTTTATTCCTAATTTATATTTATTTTTCAATTAAAACTAAAAACCAGTACAATTTTATAGTACATATAACCACTCACTCGTACTCGCACTCACTGGCCCACTTAAAAGAAAGTTTCCATATAAACTCGCTCACAAACACATTGGAAATTTCACCCTTAAAGCCAAAAATGGCTATTATTTTTTAACATATGTACAGTCAATTCTGGGTTGAAATTACTTTCCGTTTTTTTTTAAACACATACACTACTTATACATTTCCCTTAAAATACAATTGCAGTATATGCAAAAAAAGTATAGTGTTTGTCTTTTTTTGAAGATTACGTCAGCTGGGTTAAATGCTTTGTTTTCTGGGTGAAAATGTGTAGAAAAAGTTTTGCATTAAAGACCCTTTGCTCGTAGAGGGCTTTATTTCTACAAATCCATGCCAGATGTCTATATTCTGCTAAAAATGTTTGTAAAAGTAATTCAATGTGTGGAGTCATCCTTGGAAGGATGCAGAGCATAACTGCTTTATACTTATCTACTTCTGTTGTTGCATACTTTTGTAATATCTGTTTCAAAGTGTTCACAGTTTGTGTCACTGTGTCGCAATAAAAGAAAATGTGTTCCTCTGTCTCCATGAAGTTTAATCTACAGAGTTTACATTTTATTCGTACTGTGATTTTTTTCTTTTCTCTATACATGATTGGTGTTAAATTAAATAATAATCTATAAGTTATTTCTGTTACCCTTGGTGATGTGTTTGTTTTATGTAACTGAAAGAAAACCTGCGAGTAGTCTGATATACCATATTTATATCCTCTTTTTATTCTTTGGTAAAGCAGAGGTTCCTGTGCTAACACTAAATCTTGATATATCTCTTTAGTTGTTCGGTGTATTATTTTTTCTTTTCTTTGTATGCATGCGACGCATTGTTTATAGAAATTAGGTAAGACTCCGGAATGGTGTGGTGCTGTATTGTTAAATTTACATAATTTTGCTAATGATAGTCCAACATAGTAATGTGCTAAAGGATATCTCTGTGGTTCATTTATTATACTACTTATAAATTTGATTCTCATAGCTTGAATTTTGGTGGATATATCTTGTAGGGATATTCCTCCTCTTGCTTTCTTCTGTATCAATGGTTTATGTTTTATGTTATGTATTGTGTGACGGAAGATGAAATGTCTGATTAAAGAATTTATTTTTATTAGGGTTCTTTTTGGAGGGCTAAAAATATTGGATATATATAGTAGCTTTGGAATAACATATGTGTTTACTATGATGCCCCTACCGAATATTGTAGCGTTTTTATATTTGTAACATTCTAATTTCTTTTCAGTTTTTAAGATTGCGTTTTTCCACATTTCTTTGTTTGTTTTATATGGTATAGACATGAAATTTACTCCATATACTTTCATATTGTTAGTTTGTGTTAGCTGCAGGGGAAAGTCTGTTTTGTAAGGCCAATGTCCTATGCCCATTATTTGTGATTTTTTAATGTTGATTTTTGAACCGCTAGTTATGCTAAATTTATCGAAAGTATCTCAAATGTTTTTTATTGATAATCTGCTTGAGGGGAAGAAGATTGTGTCGTCCGCATATGCTATTAGTTTCTTTCCACCTATACCTGGCACATGGACGCCTTTAATACTTGTATTTTTCCTGATGCTCTCTAATAAAGGTTCCAACACAAGTACATATAGTAAAGGAGACATTGGGCAACCTTGTCTGACTGATCGAGTGAGAGGAATTGTTTCAGATATATTGTGATTTATCAGCAAACTGCTTTCCGGTGCTTTGTATATGATTTTTATCGAAGATCTGAAATACTGGCCGAAATTATTTTCTTGTAAAATTTTGTGCAAGAATACATGTGAAACCCTATCAAAGGCTTTTTCTTGATCTATGGACATTATTGCTGCAGGTGTGTTTTTGTCATGCGTGTATTGAATGATATCCCGAATGAAATGTGTATGTTTGTTTACGTTTCTATTTTTAACTCCACATTGTTGATCCTGTGTCGTGGAATATTCTAATCCACATATATAAATTATCAAGTAAATATAAAGCCTAATAAATACATATAATAAAGAAAGGAAGAAGAATGGTAAAGAACAGTGCTGTCACAATGACAGTACTCGAAATCCCCTTTGTTTTATGCTTCGTCTGCAAATTGTAACGTTTCCACGTTAAATATAGGCCCTCTGCAACATACACGCGTTTCCCAAACACACAATAAAATGTGCTGCCTTTCTAAGAAAAACCTTGAAATATGCAAGTTGACCTAAATTTTAAATTCCATTCATGTCTTTTTCTACACTGCGTTACCAAAACGAACGAACAGATGGACAAAAGGATAAAGAGAGAGGGGAGGGCTGAAAATCAGGAACGCATGCAACACGCGTCGCGCGATACACAAATGCTGCCATCACGCGTGTAAGTCTACATGCACTAATTTTTTTTCAGACGGACAGTGATAAAATACACTACCCTTTCCCAGAGTTAGGTTTATAAATCCTGAAATCTCTTATTAGGAAAGACAACATTAGATGGGTTTACGGTTGAAAACATAACAGTACCCAGACAGCACATCTTCGAAACAGGAGGTAGAAAATACATATTTTGAACGCAGCCACGTAGCTCTTTCAAATTGGTATATTTGGGTTCCTTAGGGCTTGCTGACAAATAATATGTAAAACGTTACGCAAATAGTCCAGGAATTAATAAATTATACCCAAAATAAAATAGTGAGGATGCCTGACAGCATGGAATCATTTCTGCTCATAAAATTTTTTTTATAACGTGTTTGAAAAAAAATTTACGTTACAGAAATAGTCTACCATGTAAACTCCAAATTGATTGGAGCGCAACAAATGAAAGCCTAACCACGATTGGTCGGACTATAAATACTATCTTTCGTTGTTAGGGGAAACGGGGAAAGGTAACATTTTTTCAAACACATGTCGAAACGTGGCCTCATTGGCTAGACTCGCTGATATACTCCCTTGGGAGCGTTAGTTCGAGACCACTTGTTTAAATGATCTTGATAAAGCAACAGTGCGTTGAAGCCAGCTCATATTTGTGTTAAATAAAAGCCTGGAACATAAGCAGATGGGAATTTGTGCCAGTAATTGTGCCAGAATTCATTGCTAATCAACGTATCTGTGTTTATTTCCATGAAATTGTGGGACAGTGGTCTTGATGGTACTGAGCAGCACCTAGTCAGAGCTTTGCTGAATCCTGAGTCGGACAGCATACTCCTTGGTCTTTTTAGCTATCAGTGAGGTGTCTCCAGAGCCCAGAGGAGAATTCGAGCAGAGGAGTCTTCTCCTGCCGCCATCACGCAAGATAAGCAGAGTTGGCCAGCTGAGCTCAACATTATGTCCCATCATCTTGAAATGACTTTGTAAAAATAATATTATGAGGGGAATTTAATTGTCTTAATATCAGGAACTGAGAACATCTCCAATACTAGTCCCTAAAGACAAACTATTGAAGTCATGATGACAAATACCAACAGAGCTTGAACAAAACAAAACCAGTATTACCTCATATTACTACTACTACACAACTGACACACATAGGATATTTTTAATAATATATGTCACTACGATATTCATATTGATAAAGTCTGTACATATACTTGTAATTAAAATTGATTGTGATTCCTGGTTCCTTTGTGTTTGAATCAGGACACATATACCTTTATGATAGCAATTAATACATATTGTTATTTGAAAAGTTATCAGTGCCTCCTTTAAGATATTCTCATAGAGTGTTATATGTATGTGAGTGTCACAGTGTTGTCAAGTGTAGTGGATTAAATTAAATTGTTTATCTGTCTGTTGTTGTGAATTACACTTCATCATACACATACCCTAGACACATAACGTAGTCATCACACTATTCCAGAATAATTCTGACTGAGATATATAGATATGTGGTAGCAAGTAAGGTTATCTATAATACACTACTCTTAATAGATATAGATACCTTCACAGCTGATCTCAGTCAGTACACTAAGTCCCCTATAAATATTTATAACATCCCACTTCACCACATATATTGGGGTCTCGCTCTTGGGATTTTGAATCTTTCCCTATTAACAATATTGGGGGTAATTCACTTCAGGGAATATAAGAATTAAAAGGTATCCTTGGGTGGAATTAAATAAGGTTGAGCTCACGGTGCCTGTGTTGTCCATTATATATATTTAGAATTTGAATTGTTGGTTAGACATTGTAGAAATTTACCTGATAGACAATGGCGGACCTGGCCAAGTTTCGATCTGCTGCTGTACAGACTGCAAAAGAGTTAGGATTAGATGGGCAAGTTATGGTTGCCTATGTCACGACGGAATGTGACAAATTTATTGAACGTGAAGAAAGAAGGTTTGAAGCCGAAAGAAAGTTAGAGGCTGACAAGGAAATTAAGAGGTTGCAGATTGAGGCTGACAAAGAGGCCAAGGCATTGGAAGCCGAGGAAAGAAGACAGGCTGCAGAAAGGGAAGAGAAGAAATTAGCTGCAGAAAGGGAAGAGAGGAAATTAGCTGCAGAAAGGGAAGCAGAAGATAAAAGATTACAAAGGGAACATGAGTTACGACTAAGGGAGTTTGAGTTTCAAGGCCATGCTCCTGAAAATGGTGCCAGTCCCTTTGCCTCTGATGCTACGGTTACTCAGGGAGCCTCAATCTCAGCTATGAATTTTCATTTAGATCATTTTGTTGAGAAAGACGATGATATTGAGAGCTATATAAATAGGTATGAACTATTAGCTACCACATATGGGTTAGAGAGAGAAAGGTGGAGCTTAAAGTTATCTCAGGGACTTCGTGGGGCAGCTTATGAAGTTTTTGCAAAAATGAGCAGAGGTGATCAGGAAAATTATGACATGCTAAAGCAGGCTCTTTTGTTAAGGTATGAAAAGAATGCAGAATTTTATAGAAAAAAATTTAGGAATGCTAAACTACTGTCAGGTGAAACCTATCACCAGTTCTCTGCACGAATAGAGACATACTTGGAGAAATGGACTTCTCTGGGGAAAACCCAAGATCTTAAGGAAATGGTCCTTATAGAGCAATTAAGAGAGTCCATGGCTCCAGACCTGAGAAAGTTTCTCATGGAACAAGGTGCAGAGAGGCTGGGTGAGTTGCTAAATGTTGCTGAAAGGTATCAAGCAGCTCAGCAGAGGTAACAGGTAATAAAAAGAAACAAGTGGATAACTTTAGGGCACCACAGAACTTTAATAAATTTGATCCTAGGGATCAAAATAAAGGTAAGCACCAATTTGATAGGCCACGGTATGACAATAAAAATAAATTCCCACAATTCGATGAAAGGAAATATGATGAAAGAAAATCTTTCAACCAAGGAAAAAGGTGGTGTAAGAATTGTCAGATGGACAATCATGACACTGACCGTTGCAGAAGGAAACCTGTGTATATGGCAACCCTTCAGGTCAGGTCGACCTCAAGACAGGAGGAGGATATTATGTTAGATACCACTCCAGAAGAGATGAGGAAGGCACAGGCTGGGGATAAAACACTCAAGCCTTGTTTCAGAAAATTGTCAACTTGTCATACAACTCCAGGCAAGGGAGATTTTTACATGAAAAACAAGTTGATGTATAGGAAGACTGGAGCTAGATCCAAAGGTCACGGACAGCTGGTTCTTCCAAAAAGATATAGAGCAGACTTAATAAGGAGCCTACATGTGAAACCAGATGGGGACCATGAGAAAATAGGTACCATCATTCAAAAGGTGGCTCACAATTATTATTGGCCCAAAGCAAGATGGGACATTGAGAACTTTGTAGAAAGGTGTAGCATAGCACATGAGGGAACACCCACAAGTGGGAACATGGATCAGGACCTGGACACGCCACGGGGCAAAATTAGGCCTGACAATAAAAAGAAAAATAGATTTGATAAAGTGGACCAAATGGAATGGGAAGCCCCTTTTCACGGACAAGCTTCACTTAACTGTTTTACAATGGCCACTATGCGGAGAGTGCAAAAAGATGTCTTACCCCAGGATAAGCCGAAAATCCCTCAATCGGACTTAAACAAACTGGAGGAAGAGGATGTAGGGAGGAAATCTCTCATCAAGAATTTTAAGTGGGGAGAAAGCCCCAAAAGAAAAATTGGTAGCGGTCGTTTTGTGAATGATAATTCTGGGAGGAAAAATCATCACTATAAAGCTTCGAGTGGAAGAGACCATACCGGTGCATGGACAAAAAGGTCCACACAATTAAAGGTCCATATGTAGCTTTGTTAAGAACGTGGACTGATGAAAAGGCAGAGGAAAACATTACATCTTCATACCAATATGTGAATGAGCTGACCACTCGGTTGAAAACTGGCTGGAAACTTGCCAATGAAAATTTGAAACAAGCCAGGAAGAAACATGCTGCCTATTATAACAGGAAGGCGAAAGACAGAAATTTGGCTGTGGGAGAGAAAGTACTGCTTCTTTTGCCTGGGAGTCAGAATAAGTTACAAATTGGATGGCAGGGTCCATATACAGTTTTAGAGAAGGTGTCTAGAACAAATTATAAGATAGATAAGAAGGGGAAAGAAAAATCTATCATGTGAATCTCCTGAAGAAATATTTGGAAAGAGAACATCAGGAAGAGACACACTTGTTGACCTTGTCCATCGCCATGGAGATGAAAAAGGAACCACTTTCATCATTTGAATATCCATTACACCCCTGTGAGACAGCAGCACAGGTGAAAATCAGTACACATTTAACGAAAACTCAGAAAGAGAGAGTGCAACAGGTTCTAAATAATCATGCAGAGGTGTTAACAGACCGACCAGGGCATACAAACCTATTGGAATATGATATGAAACTAATAGACTCCACACCTGTCTGTATGAAACCATATTCGATTCCGTTTGCTAAGGAGAAAGCTTTGAAGGAAGAGATAGACTATCTGTTGAAGGAAGGAATTATTTCGCACAGTGAGTCTTCGTATAGTTCCGGTGTTGTACTCTTAAGGAAGCCCTCTGGAGAACATAGACTCTGTATAGATTACAGGAGACTGAATGCTATTACAGAAGGACAGGTGGATCCATTGCCGGATACAAATCAGCTGTTTGCCAGACTAAATAAAGCTAAATATTTCTCAAAAGTGGATCTGAGTAAAGGAAACTATCAGATTCCAGTAAAGCCTGAGGTTAGACCATACCTAGCTTTTAGTACCTCAGACGGACACTATGAGTTTAATAGATTGCCATTTGGATTGAAGAATGCGCCTAGTGTCTTCTCTAGAATGATGAGAAAATTATTGGATCCTCTGAATAATCCCTGTATAACAAATTTTATGGATGATATCCTTATAGCAACAGAAACATTTGAGGAACACATTGACTCTCTGAACATGCTGTTTGATCGACTTGGGGAGGCCAATTTAACAGCCCGACCAACCAAATGTTGCGTTGGATGTAAAGAATTGGAATTTTTGGGACACACAGTTTATCAGGGAAACATGACCCCTGACCCAAAGAATTTAGAGAAACTACAGAAAGCCCCGAGACCACAAACCAAGAAGGACGTGAGATCCTTTGTCTCATTATGTGGTTTCTACCAGAAGTATATCAAAAACTTTAATTCCATATGTGCACCGTTAACTGAATTGACACGTAAAGGACTTCCAGATCGCATTACATGGACACCACAATGTGAAATGACTTACCAAGAATTGAAGGAAAAGCTCACAAGTAAACCCATTTTGAAATTACCTGACTTAAGTCAAGAATTCATAGTAAGGACGGATGCAAGTAATATTGGGTTAGGTGCAACTCTACTACAGAAATCTGATGCATTGGATGGGGAATTAAGCCCAGTGGCATATGCTAGCAGAAAGTTGAATAAAGCTGAAATCAACTACTCAACTAGCGAAAAAGAATGTCTTGCAGTAATATGGGCAATAAAGAAATTCAATATTTATTTATATGGGAAGGCATTTAAGTTGCAAACAGATCACAAACCTTTATCGTTTCTAGCACAGGCTAGGCATGAGAACTCCAGGTTACTCCGATGGTCTTTACTTTTGGCTCCATATAATTTTAGCATTGAGTATATATCTGGAAAAACCAATTTGGGAGCGGATTTTTTAAGCCGCCATCCGTGTGATGAGAATCACCTTAAACCCCAGAAATAATAATAAATTTCTCTATGTGTATATAGAATAAAGGACTGACATATAATGTCTGTTTTAAGAGGGGAGGTGTCGTGGAATATTCTAATCCACATATATAAATTATCAAGTAAATATAAAGCCTAATAAATACATATAATAAAGAAAGGAAGAAGAATGGTAAAGAACAGTGCTGTCACAATGACAGTACTCGAAATCCCCTTTGTTTTATGCTTCGTCTGCAAATTGTAACGTTTCCACGTTAAATATAGGCCCTCTGCAACATACACGCGTTTCCCAAACACACAATAAAATGTGCTGCCTTTCTAAGAAAAACCTTGAAATATGCAAGTTGACCTAAATTTTAAATTCCATTCATGTCTTTTTCTACACTGCGTTACCAAAACGAACGAACAGATGGACAAAAGGATAAAGAGAGAGGGGAGGGCTGAAAATCAGGAACGCATGCAACACGCGTCGCGCGATACACAAATGCTGCCATCACGCGTGTAAGTCTACATGCACTAATTTTTTTTCAGACGGACAGTGATAAAATACACTACCCTTTCCCAGAGTTAGGTTTATAAATCCTGAAATCTCTTATTAGGAAAGACAACATTAGATGGGTTTACGGTTGAAAACATAACAGTACCCAGACAGCACATCTTCGAAACAGGAGGTAGAAAATACATATTTTGAACGCAGCCACGTAGCTCTTTCAAATTGGTATATTTGGGTTCCTTAGGGCTTGCTGACAAATAATATGTAAAACGTTACGCAAATAGTCCAGGAATTAATAAATTATACCCAAAATAAAATAGTGAGGATGCCTGACAGCATGGAATCATTTCTGCTCATAAAATTTTTTTTATAACGTGTTTGAAAAAAAATTTACGTTACAGAAATAGCCTACCATGTAAACTCCAAATTGATTGGAGCGCAACAAATGAAAGCCTAACCACGATTGGTCGGACTATAAATACTATCTTTCGTTGTTAGGGGAAACGGGGAAAGGTAACATTTTTTCAAACACTTGTCGAAACGTGGCCTCATTGGCTAGACTCGCTGATATACTCCCTTGGGAGCGTTAGTTCGAGACCACTTGTTTAAATGATCTTGATAAAGCAACAGTGCGTTGAAGCCAGCTCATATTTGTGTTAAATAAAAGCCTGGAACATAAGCAGATGGGAATTTGTGCCAGTAATTGTGCCAGAATTCATTGCTAATCAACGTATCTGTGTTTATTTCCATGAAATTGTGGGACAGTGGTCTTGATGGTACTGAGCAGCACCTAGTCAGAGCTTTGCTGAATCCTGAGTCGGACAGCATACTCCTTGGTCTTTTTAGCTATCAGTGAGGTGTCTCCAGAGCCCAGAGGAGAATTCGAGCAGAGGAGTCTTCTCCTGCCGCCATCACGCAAGATAAGCAGAGTTGGCCAGCTGAGCTCAACATTATGTCCCCTCATCTTGAAATGACTTTGTAAAAATAATATTATGAGGGGAATTTAATTGTCTTAATATCAGGAACTGAGAACATCTCCAATACTAGTCCCTAAAGACAAACTATTGAAGTCATGATGACAAATACCAACAGAGCTTGAACAAAACAAAACCAGTATTACCTCATATTACTACTACACAACTGACACACATAGGATATATTATTAAAAATATATGTCACTACGATATTCATATTGATAAAGTCTGTACATATACTTGTAATTAAAATTGATTGTGATTCCTGGTTCCTTTGTGTTTGAATCAGGACACATATACCTTTATGATAGCAATTAATACATATTGTTATTTGAAAAGTTATCAGTGCCTCCTTTAAGATATTCTCATAGAGTGTTATATGTATGTGAGTGTCACAGTGTTGTCAAGTGTAGTGGATTAAATTAAATTGTTTATCTGTCTGTTGTTGTGAATTACACTTCATCATACACATACCCTAGACACATAACGTAGTCATCACACTATTCCAGAATAATTCTGACTGAGATATATAGATATGTGGTAGCAAGTAAGGTTATCTATAATACACTACTCTTAATAGATATAGATACCTTCACAGCTGATCTCAGTCAGTACACTAAGTCCCCTATAAATATTTATAACATCCCACTTCACCACATCCTGATGGATGAGTTTATGCATAAAGGGTTGTAGTTTTAATGTTAAGGCCTTGGCAAGAATTTTGTAATCTGTATTAAGGAGAGAGATTGGCCTGTAATTTTGCATGTATTTCTTGTCTGTACTTACTTTGTGTATTAATGTTATGTAGGGCTGGTTTAAACTAGCGGGGAGTTCTTCTTTCTTAAAAGATTCGTGAAGTGTTTTTAAAAGGAGAGGTCCGAGTAGGTGAAAAAATTTCAAGTAGAATTCCACTGATAGGCCGTCAGGACCAGGGGTTTTTTGTTTTTGTAGTGTGTTTAAGGCGGACTGTAGGTTGTTTATTGTGAGAGGCTCATCCATAATGTTTTTCTCGTAGTCATTCAACCGTGAGATATAGGCTGGGGAGAAATGTTCTGTTGGTGACTGTGTAGAATCCTGAGTGTATAATTGCGAATAAAACTCGTGAAAGGCTTGGGTTATTTCCGCGGTGGTTGTTAACTCTTTGTTTTCTTTATCAGCAATTTTGTGTATTTGTCTGCTTTTTTTTATGTTTTGTTCTATTGCTAGAAATTGTTTACTCGGTGTCTCTTGTATTGGGACGTATGGTCTGGTTCTTACTTGAGCCACATTAAATGTGTATTGGTCATACTTTGATATTTCTTCTTGTAGTGAAAAAATGTGTGGGGCGTTTCTGTCTAACTTTTCAGTTAGAAATAGTTCTTTTTCTAGCATCTGTTTTTGTTTTTTAATACTTTTTTGTATGAACGTTGCAATAGACTGTGTTACTTCTTTGATTGTTCCTTTTAGCAAATCCCAGTATTGTGTTATGTTTTCTGTTGGTACATTACTGGCGTAAACGTGAATGAGTTTTGCCACAGTTTTAACATAAAATTCATTTTGTAATAGAGAATTGTTAAACTTCCAGTGGGGAGATCTTTTCGTAAAGTTTAAATGTTCTTTTCCGTTGACCGTTAGAAGGACTGCTTTGTGATCCGAGAAGTTAGTAGTGTGATGGGGCCGAAAAGGAGACGCCCGCCCCCTACCTGTTTCTTGAGAATGTACCCGCATACCAAAAATACAGATTAATTGTAGACGGATTGACCGCATGAGTGAGTGTCGGTATATAGAATTTGTTTATTTTTATTTATTGTTTTATTTATTTTATTTTATTATTACTTTTTTCCCCCATTTACTAGCTTGTTTGTTTAAAAAAAAAAAAAAACCCTACTCATTTTTTTTATTATGCTTGCATACTGTAAATGAATGCTGTTATGGTAACTTTATAATGTTGCATGCCTTTAAATTAATGCTTAAAGCATCATGTGGGAATGAAAGGATATAGTATGCAAGATTAATGAGAGTGGAAGGGCAGAATTTTAGACGGGCCTGCGCGCCCAATTCTTTACCCTTCGAAAATAAAGTTCGTTCGTTCGTTCGTTCGTGTACTTAGGCAGATTTATCACCCATATTTTAGAAGTGCGCGTAGCACGCTAGTATGTAAAAATTCTGACGAGATAAGGAAGATTGATGAAAAGGCCATAATAATGCCTTTAAATTAAGTTGTGGTGTAGAATTGTGTTTTTGCTCTAGAAATAGTTGTGTATATTTCTGTTTTCGGCCCTTCTAAAGCAAATAATTGCGAGTGTTGTTTATGCGGCCAAATCCATACGCCTAGCACGCAGTAAAGTGAGTGATTCGACCTGGGCCTATATAAAGAATGCGATAACCAGCAGCGGCCCTTCTTAAGTATCAGTCCAGACAAGAGAGAACGAAACGAGGCGCCCTGTGTGGGTAAGCAGAAGAACACAAAGACATGACACAATTAGCAATCGGGCACATGCTGGGTGTTTAGTTTTGTTTTGTTATGTTCGCTAGTTTATTTGTTTAAAGTTTGCTTTGTCACTGAATGGGTTGTAAAAATAAATACAGCCCCTGCCTCAGAATCAAGAGTTTTATTGTTGTTCGGGTCGGTGCGAGTGTGAAAGGAGAGTGATCACACATCACAATATATAATCATCATCATCATCTCGCCCACTCTATCACAATTGGCGTTGTCGGCAGGATAAGGCAGACAGTGACACTGAGCAAACAACAAACGAGCAAATATAATAGTGTAAACACCCAGCAGTGCGGTCTTGCAGCAAGATGGCATCGATCAATGCGCCTGTGAAGATATTGTACGTGAAGGAGCCAGAGATAAGGTTATTTAGTGGAGAGGGGAGTCCCACTTGGCAAGAGTTTGTGGGAGATGTGGAAGCCGCGTGGAAGGTGGCGCCTTTTTGTGCGGAAGACAAGTTAGACATGATATGGAACAACGTTACACCATGGGTATCTAGAGAATTACGGATACATGGTGGAGCCAAGGTCAGCCCTGAGAAGTTACTGGAAATTGTCAAAGAAGCCTACAGCGAGCAACCACCAGTCAGTGAGATGACCAGGAATTTCCCTTGGGAATGTGCTGTTTATGCTGAAAGTAAAAAGCCTGAGACACTGGTCCAGATAGCAAGTGCAGAAGTTCAGAAGGAGGAGGAGGCACTCAGAGCAGAATTATCCCTCCTAAAGTCCCATATAGCACAGATGTCACAGGCCAGTTCGCCAGCACAAGAGGAGGTGCAGAGAAAGAGAGCACCATGCCAGCCGCGGGAACAGCCAACGCAAGACGAGGAGGTGTGTCCGCAGGAACCTCAACTAGACCTTCTTGTATGTGAAGGTCAGGCTGTTGTCAAGGAAAGCTGTGAGCTGACAGCACCAACAAACGCAGCTGCACCGACAAGGCGAAAAGGGATGTGCAAGTGGTATAGTGTCCACAGGGGATGGGGTTCATCACGCCAGATGATGGAGGTATTGATGTATTCGTACATCAGACCAAGATCTACAGAAAGGGATTCCGGAGTCTGGCGAAGAATGAACGAGTAGAATTTGACAGCAAACCATCGGTCCAGGGCATGGAAGCAGTCATTGTATGCGGCATTGGCGGTCAAGAGTGTAAGGGCAGCAGGAAGCGATCCATGGCACAGAGGAAGCCCAGAAAGATAAGATGCTACAATTGTGGAGACCTGTCAGACCACATGGCAGCCAAGTGCCCTCAAGGCCCGCTTCCGAAGAGATGTTTTGGATGCAAATCCCCAGAACATTTGATAGCCGCCTGTCCCTCAAGGAGCTCTTTTCCTAGACGGACTGTCACAACCAGGTTGCCTTTAGGGCGCAAGCCAAGAGATGGCCACGACAACGGTCACATTAAGGCCGCCGAGAGAATTGGCCATCGTCTAGGGGAGGAAACCCATCCTAAGCAGATAGGTGGAAGTGCACATCGGTGTCCAGACGAGGAGTTAAATTTGTATATTTGGGTTCCTTAGGGCTTGCTGACAAAGAATATGTAAAACGTTACGCAAATAGTCTAGGAATTACCAAATTATAACCAAAATAAAATAGTGGGGGTGCCTGACAGCATGAAATCATTTCTGCTCATAAAATTTTTTTATAACGTGTTTGAAAAAAACCTTACGTTACGGAAATAGCCTACCATGTTAACTCCTAATTGATTGGAGCGCAACAAATATAAGACTAAACACGATTGGTCGGGCTATAAATACTATCTTGTGTTGTTATGGGAAACGAATAGAAGGGGTACTTTTTTGAAAAGATGTGTAGACGTGGTTTCATTGGGTAGAGCTGCGAATATACTCGATTCAGAGCGTCTGTTCATTGCCACATCTTGTAATAAACCTACTAAGAAGCAGTGCGTTGAGCACCAGTGTATATTTTATATAAAATAAAGCCTGGGACATCGGCAGATCGGAGTTGTGCTATATTCATTGCCAGTCAACGAAACTGTTTATTATTCTATGAATTGTGGGACCGTGGTCTTAAAGTTATTGAGCAGCACCTGGTCAGAGCTTTGCTGAAGCCAGAGGTGGACAGCATACTCCTTGGTCCATATAGCAACCAGTGGGGTGGCTCCAGAACTCATTAAAGTAATCGAGCAGAGGAGCCTTTTTCTGCAGTCATCACGCAAGATAAGAGAGTGTGGCCATGGAGCTCAACATTATGTACCCCCCATCTTAAAATGACAGTGTAAAATACACTTAAGAGGGGAATTTAATTGTTTTAATATCAGGAACTGAGAACATCTCCAATACTAGTTCCAATAAAGACAAACTATTGAAGTCATGATGACAAATACCAACAGAGCTTGAACAAAACAAAACCAGTATTACCTCATATTACTACTACACAACTAACACACATAGGATACTATTAATAATATATGTCACTACAAGATTCATATTAATAAATTCTGTACATATAACTTGTAATTAAAATTGATTGTGATTCCTGGTTCCCTTTGTATTTGAATCAGGACACATATACATTCATGACAGCAATGAATACATATTGTTATTTGAAAAGTTATCAGTGACTCCTTTAAGATATCCTTGTAGAGTGTTTTATGTATGTGAGTGTCACAGTGTTGTCAAGTGTAGTGGAATAAATTAAATTGTTTATCTGTCTGTTGTTGTTTTGACTTACACTTCATCATACACATACCCTAGACATATAACGTAGTCATCACACTATTCCAGAATAATTCTGACTGAGATATACATATGTGGAAGCAAGTAAGGTTATCTATAATACACTACTCTTATTAGATATAGATACCTTCACAGCTGATCTCAGTCAGTACACTAAGTCCCCTATAAATATTTATAACATCCCACTTTACCACAGTGGGTCCATGGCAGACTTAGGCAGAGCCTAGAGATTGATCCATCATATGATAGACTATCAGAGAGGTGTAGTACTACAAGATTATATATGATTGTCATCAAGGAGCATAACACCTATCCTATGGTATGGAAAAAGATTACTGCTGGAATTGCAGAGGCGTTGTAACCATTAGGGGAGAGGAATACTGGTATACATTGTCACCTAAAAATATAATGGTGAAAAAGGTTGTCATAAAGAGCTGACCCTATTTGTTTGTTTGTACTGTGCCTGTAATTAATTGTGGAATATTATTGTATACTTGTTATAAAGAAGGACGCATAACCTTCTTATTTCAGGGTTTCTTTTGGTACTGACATTAACGTAGTATCAGGCTCGTGGAAACTGTTCGATTCCTGACACTGTTTGCATATTTTGGGCACATGCTGGATGCCATTGCCTCTCAAGAAGGGAAACAGATTGTCCAGCGAGCCTATGAACAGATCTACCGGTGTTATCCTTCGAAGATAAGTGCCTGTTTGGCACCAGGAAGCTCAACCTCTAATTTAAAATAAAGACTGTGAATATTAATAAAAAATTCCACCAGTGTCAAATGAAAAGAAAACAAACAATAGTGCGTGATGTTAACCAACAACCTACCATTATATACCAGTATTAACCTAAGTTAGAAAACTACATCTACACATTTATAATATAATAACATTTGTATTATGGACAGAAGATCCATGGTGTTATTTAATTGATGTAAATAATGCTTTTGATTTCACTTTTGATTGTCAGTCCTGATTCAAAAGAAACTAGAACCAGGACAATAAATTGTAAAAATTTAACTTTTACCCAAAATTCAACCACTGACTTACTAAAGATAGTCTTTTAAAGTGTAGTTTGTATGTGATTGTCGTAGTACTGTTGTGTTGGATAATAAAATAATTGTTTATATGTTTAGTTGGTTAATGCAACATTACACTACCTATTAATAACCCTAGACACCAAACGTAGTCATCATACATTCTAGTCAAAGAATAATTCTGAATGAGATCATAAGGGTGGTAGCAGAAAGGTACCCTGTAAACTTACCATAACATTTGTTATATTCAGTGACCTTCACAGCTGACCTCATTCAGTACACTAAGAGTACATAACAACATTTCTTAACATCAAATCCACCACAGTAGTCAGCTCAAGGTTCCTGACATCTCGTTCGCCCTCAGAATTCTTCATTATTGACTTTAATAAAGGTAGTAGTCAGCTCAAGGTTCCTGACATCTCCAAACAGTTTTTCGTTGAGTGAAGTGGGTTGTTGCGATATGCTACTCCGGTCACTGCTGTAAGTTGGGCAGGACTGGAGCAAATGTTCGGGTATCACGGGACTGGTGCCACAGAAGCAGAGGTCTGTTGTACCAATCCTGTACTTGTGGTATAGATGGTACCTCAACCTGTTGTGCCCAGTGCGCAAGCGGAAAATGATGACATGGTCTCGCCTACAATGTTGATATGCCTCATTTTTTAATATGGCCTGGGTGCTCTTTTTCCCATTTGGACTTGAATGTGGCTTTGATGGTTGTTGTAACCATTTCATTAGTTGTCCCTATATCATTTTTTTTAGCGCTCCCCCTTCTGTCACAAGATTGTCTGCCTCTTCGTTGCCTGTGATGTTGCACTGTGCTGGTATCCACTGGACTATGTACGCGTGTAAGCATTGGGCCACGATTTCAATTGAACTTATCAGATCTTTCAATTCATTTGCATGGTAGCACTTCATGGCTGTTATTACTGACCGGGATCTGTAAAGATTATTACTTTATTTTTGTTATTATTTTTTGTTTGCATGCGCTTTGTGCTCAGTAAGATGTTCCGTTGCCTGTTTCAGGGCTTGTGCCTCAGCATTGAAGTTACTGCAGTATTTGTCAGTGCCGGTTGCCATACAGTGTTTTCTAGTGGCCATAGAGTGTTTTCTAGTTGCCATAGAGTGTTTTCTATTCTTTAATTTAATGATGATACCAGCTTCATCCATTCTTAATTGTATTTTTTGCTGAATCATCATCAGTGCATGCATGAGTCTAAACCCTGTCTAAAACTTTGCTGAAAATTTGTTATCAATATACTTGGTTGCTATACGCTTCATTTCTTTCTGTCTGTGTTTCTTTACTTTCAATTCCTGGAATGTCAGTTTTTAGCTCGGGAAAACATTGTTTTCCACGGTGGGATAATTGTGCTTGCTGGTATTTTCTTTGGGACTGAGTTACTAGAAAACTATCTTTGCTAATATTATCGTTTGCCTGGGCAACACAGTTAGTTCGATTGAGCCTGCTTCTTCCTAGCCTATTCATTCTCTGGCACATGGAGTGTCCTTCGAGTCTCTTCAATTTTTCAGCTTGTTGTAAGACTCTGATGTCACGTTTGTCCTGTATTGATTGCAGCCCGGTTATGTTTCTATATATAGTTGATTTTCGTGGAATTTAAGGCCCATGTTATAATTTCGAGTTTCTTGGTTTTCAGTTTGTTTACTTTATTACAATTTAACTTAGCTTCTGTGGGCCAGGCTGTGATGCCATCCCATAACAGGTCAGACTCTGCCTATGTACAGCTTTTTGAGGATGTTCTCATTAGCACCCCATATGATGCCAGGTAGCTTGTTCATAATGTGGTGCGTGGTTTTACCCATAGCTATGTATTTGTTATCTGCGCTTTCCATGTCAAGCGACGGTCTAGTCTGATACCTAAGTATGTTTGTGTTGTTTATTCTGGTACTGCCTGCCCATTTGTTTAAATTTTGTTTGCTGCGGTATGTTTAACAAGGTAAATACATATCAGAACGAATAAAATGTACATTAACAAATGAACAAGTTTTGTGGATCCACTTTTATTACTGTTAACAAATTCACTGAAAACATCTTTAATTAGATTGTTGCTGTCAATGGAACGAATTGGGAAAAAGTTATAAGAATGTTCACGATTATTGTGTGCAACGACACAGAATTCTGTGATTCTATTCACAATTTTTTGTATAACGTCACCAAATTCTGTGATCCGTTCACAAACTGTAAATTTGTAAAAATTCTATATTTTCTTTTTCGGCTTTAATTTTCGTAAGGTGGGCGTGTCCCGGGTCACTCGAGGTTCATTCAAATTTTGGAAGTTTAAAATGTACCACGATATAGGGTTGTGTGCAAATATGTAGCTTCCTAGATCGTCTGAAAACTAGTGAACCAAGGGCTCAAAGATGTGAAACATCCAAACAAGGCTCATATTAAATTAAGTAAAACTCTTTAAAAAAGATAACTGGAGACAAATAAATGTGAAGAGGATTACATGACAAGATTTTGAGTTGATGACAAGCAGCAAGAGGGACTTTGCGTGAGTTTAATGAAGGCATACACTTCTTAGGGAGTTTAGTAGGTTAGTAGTCCCTTCAACCGTAACTGACTAATGGGAATGCACCATGGAGGTGATAGTCCTCAGCTGCTTATTTTCTTGTGTTTAATTCGGCGTATTCTTTTCTCTTCTGCTTGTTTTGAGAGCTTTTTTCGCCAAGTTAGAGGTGGCACATTCGGGAGCATTACCAATTGGTGCGTTCGGCAGCTTCATTCTGCCAGGTTGCTGGATTTATGTCCATAGACTTCGTGTCTCTCACGTACACATCTTTGAATCTCAGCTGCGGTTACCCAACTGTTCTTTTGCCATCTGTCAGTTGTCCGTTGAAGATATCTGTCGGGATGCGACCATCTTCCATGCGGCGAAAATGCCCAAGCCAGCGTAGTCTGCGCTGTCTAAGCAGTATATACATGCTTTGAAGGCCATCGCGTGACTGCACCTCGACATTTTTCACGTTATGCTTCCACGAAATACCAAGGATGTGACGTAGACACCGTAGATGGAAGGTATGGCGCCTTCTTTCTTGCTTAGCATAGGTTATCCATGTTTCACTCCCATACATAAGCGTGCTGGTTAAGCAGGCGTTATATACCGCAGCTTTGATCTTCATTGTGAGCTTAGAGTTTCCCCAAACACGCGTTGTGAGGCGTTGGGGAGTTAAGCGGTATTGACTGACTAACTGAACTGTCACAAATGTATAATCATCAAAGCTATCATCGTCATTTCGTCTCACCGCTACAATGTAATATTCATCTGGCTGATCTCCACATCAACCACATTAAAACATTTAACAGATTCTGTTCCCACCTGGCTCAGGCCCCGTCATTAAGCTTGCTGTCTGATGATATCACCAACTTAATGCCCGTATGTAGAACACTTATATCTATAATATTTACATCACAATCTATTTTTAATAGTGCGTAATAGAAACACAGAACCTTGTCAGGTAATAGGCGAATAAGGAGGGTTGGGTATGGGAGCGGTTATTTCATCGTGTAGAAACTGTTATCAGGGAAGTTAGTCCAAGAGCAGATACGGCCATAGGGGAGTGAAGTGTTAGAGACTTCACTATACTAGGTCTCAGCTGTATGACGTAGGTGACCATTTCCCCTCCCTCCCTCCCTGCTGCTGCTTTTCTCTTCCTTAACTCAAAAGCAGAGTCAGGCATCAATTATTGGCAGCTCTGCAAACGAGCGTACGTCAAAGAAGAAGAAGAAGCTCTGCCAACTGGATTGTGCCTCTACAACGCTTCGAGCCTGGTAACTTTGCCTGAAGGAGCAAGCGCTCTAATCACTCTGCCAATCGACGTTCTATGGAAATGTACAGTCAAATATAAGAGAAATCTCACCAACATGCACCAAAGGCAGAGGAATGTTGTCTATCAAAGAGGATTGATAAAGAGTACAAGAAAAACCATGAAACGATGGCACAGTACTGGCAGACTTGGTATGAACTTGTAGAAGGAAAATGCACTATATACAGCTGAAGATAATGATGATGATGATGATGATGTTTCGTGAGACTATCGCCAGCCTATAGCCATCGTTCTTTATATGTCTCCGGGCAGAAGAATAACAGATGGAACCACATTACCTTCAAGCACGTCTCAAGAAGCGACTAGTGTACGGATGTGCATGGACCGATGTACAAGAATGGTTACAGAAATAACCACTACAGGAATACTATATGCCCTAATGCGAAGGCTTCTTACGGAAGTGTAAGACCCGTGCTCATTAAGGACCGTATTTAAAAAAAAGGAGGGTGAATATTTATCGCGCTCATCACCTTTCATCATCATCATCATCATCATCATCAGCATCATCGGTTCATGAAGCCACAAACGCAGCTGGCCACCTTGCAGAAAACATGCACCAATCATTTATGAGCTCCAACCAAAATAGTTTCTGTTGCAATTTCTCTTACAGGATGAGGCTGCCATCTGTATGCCATGTGCACTATATACTGTGCAATAATACATGGAAATATATCACATGTAGAGGTAGTCCCAAAACATTGCTTTCATCCACATGCCATGTGCACTGTATGCTGAGCACTAATACAATGAATGAAGCGACGAGTATGAAAATGTATCACTTTGAAAATGTATATCTTTGGCTGATGCAGGTCGACTTGCCCAGAATCGTGATGAGTCAGAGCAGCTGTAATGGAGACAACGTTCTGGAAAGAATACGTCACATGATGATGATCACATTTTAAAAAGTGACACATGTGATGTAAAAAATAAATTCTAGAAAGTATAATTATTCTGCAATGTCTGAAAATAATTGTATTTCTTCAAGTATCGTACAAACTGGTAAAGGTGATAATGACTGTCCACAACTTCCTATCCCCTGTATTGTGTATAAGTTTTGTAGTTGACTTCTTTCCTCGCCATGCCATCACACAAACTAACATCTTCACCATTTGTCCTTTTCCTTTATTTCCGTCAATCTTTCGTGTTGTCAGGACATTATATATAAGCTTCCTTGCTTTCCAGAAATAAAAACATGCTAACAACGTTTGCTGGCGTTATTCCTGGGAACTCTGAGGAGACAAAGAAAAGTTTCACTGCTCTGGGACTAAATTGTGTTCCTGTATGCCGCTACAAGCTTCATCATTTCAAACAGATTGCAACAAAGACCACCACGAATTAGACAGCTACTCTGAGACAATGGAAACTAGCTATACATTCAACAAAGTGAAAGTGGTTCGTTCCCACTGCAAGATTTATCGAATATGAGAAGACAGATACACTTACCAAAGAAGGAGAAAACAAACCTCAAACTAAGAACTGACCATAAAGTGAAGAGATAAAAGCAATAAAAGTGAAAAAAAATAAACCAACTCCTCCTTACTGAGAAGAAATAAGGTAATAATTTTCACAGAGGTCCGGCCACTAATGATTAATACACTATCTACTCAACAAATTAATAATCGTGCAGAAAGTCATATTCAAGCGGGGAAGACAAAAAACAATTTAAAAAACCCATAGAACATGTCTCAGGCGGGGTCGGCTCTTGGGGGAAGCGCCGAATTTTTTGTTGTTGTTGTTGTTGTTGTAAATAATAAAATAATAAAAATTTTAAAAGAGCAAGATAAATGAACCAGAAAATGTCAAAGTAACAAATATTTTGGTTACAGGAGACATCATTTTGCTATATTATTCCTTTTTTCAAAAACATCACACGTCTCTAATTCAACACGAAGAAAGAAAAAAAAAATACGCACAATTACGTTTTAAAAACGTAAATCTTTTAGGTTTAGTAAAACACTACTACAGTGAACATACTTGCGGAATATTATAGTATGATGCAACTCAATTGCATGAACGTGAGTCTCGTAAGAGTACAAACAGTACTGCGCCGTGAGGGAGGGGGGAGAGACATCGCGAGATCTCGCATCACTTTGAAAAATCCCTAGTGCCGACAATGGTCCCAGGATGTCGCCTCCACAAGAAGAGCTGATGAATAGAGTGGCCTTCGCCAACCCCTTTTGGGGGAGAAACTTTACTGCGATAAGTAAAGCCTGAGAGATGTCACCAACTTTATGAGCGCGATGGATGTTGTTTTATGAAAGCAATGACAGAAGCTTGAGATAGACCGCCAAATTTATTAGACTAATATGAGAGAAGCATGAGACACACCGCAAAATTTGAGATCTGGTTATGTGAAAACAATAAGAAAAGCCTGGGACAGCCCGCCAAATTTGGAGAGAAATCAATGTGGTTATATGAAAGCGATAAGCGAAGTCTGAGACACACCGCTAACTTTGTGAGACCAGTAGTTTACATGAAAGCGATGAGAGAAGTCTGAGACACACTGCTAACTTTGTGATACCAGTAGTTTACATGAAAGCGATGAGAGAAGTCTGAGACACACCGCTAACTTTGTGAGACCAGTAGTTTACATGAAAGCGATGAGAGAAGTCTGAGGCACAGTGCTAACTTTGTGAGACCAGTAGTTTACATGAAAGCGATGAGAGAAATCTGAGACACACTGCTAACTTTGTGAGACCAGTAATTTACATGAAAGCGATGAAAGAAGTCTGAGACACACAGCTAACTTTGTGATACCAGTAGTTTACATGAAAGCGATGAGAGAAGTCTGAGGCACACTGCTAGCTTTGTGAGACCAGTAGTTTACATGAAAGCGATGAGAGAAGTCTGAGACACACTGCTAACTTTGTGAGACCAGTAGTTTACATGAAAGCGATGAGAGAAGTCTGAGACACACAGCTAACTTTGTGATACCAGTAGTTTACATGAAAGCGATGAGAGAAGTCTGAGGCACACCGCTAACTTTGTGATACCAGTAGTTTACATGAAAGCGATGAGAGAAGTCGGAGGCACACCGCTAACTTTGTGATACCAGTAGTTTACATGAAAGCGATGAGAGAAGTCTGAGACACACCGCTAATTTTGCGATACCAGTAGTTTACATGAAAGCGATGAGAGAAGCATGAGGAAATAGATGTGGTAATACATGAGCGAAGACCTAAGTAGTTCCAGGGGATCTATGAAGAGACAGAGAAAGAATGGGACTACTGCACCCTCAAGCATGTCGTACAAGGTGAACAATAAGCGGTTGTACATGGGAACTGCCAACCTGTTCATGTAAAATTTTCTGTGACAGAAACTACCACAACAGAAGCATGTCAAACTTTCTGTGACAGAAACTACCACAACAGAAGCATGTCAAACTTTCTGTGACAGAAACTACCACAACAGAAGCATATCAAACTTTCTGTGACAGAAACTACCACAACAGAAGCATGTCAAACTTTCTGTGACAGAAACTACCACAATCGAAGCATGTCAAACTTTCTGTGACAGAAACTACCACAACAGAAGTATGTAAAACTTTCTGCGACAGAAACTACCACAACAGAAGTATGTCAAACTTTCTGTGACAGAAACTACCACAACAGAAGTATGTAAAACTTTCTGCGACAGAAACTACCACAACAGAAGCATGTAAAACTTTCTGCGACAGAAACTACCACAACAGAAGCATGTAAAACTTTCTGTGACAGAAACTACCACAACAGAAGCATGTCAAACTTTCTGTGACAGAAACTACCACAGCAGAAGCATGTAAAACGTTCTGTGACAGAAACTACCACAACAGAAGCATGTCAAACTTTCTGCGACAGAAACTACCACAACAGAAGCATGTAAAACTTTCTGCGACAGAAACTACCACAACAGAAGCATGTAAAACTTTCTGCGACAGAAACTACCACAACAGAAGCATGTAAAACTTTCTGTGACAGAAACTACCACAACAGAAGCATGTAAAACTTTCTGCGACAGAAACTACCACAACAGAAGCATGTCAAACTTTCTGCGACAGAAACTACCACAACAGAAGTATGTAAAACTTTCTGCGACAGAAACTACCACAACAGAAGCATGTGAATGTTTCGTGCCGGCTTCCTGACAGGGGACCAGCTACATCACAGCTCATGCTCCGTAAGGAGGACAAGGGTAAAACGATACAAAAGCGAACGATAACCAAGAAGACAAAAAAAAAACAGCTAAAGTTTTAACTATACTAGCCGCCATTAAAAACGCGTCGAAATCGTGACATGTTTTCACTGTTGAAATGTTTATGCAAGTGAGCGATTTTCAAACCCCGAACGTGTGCAAGTGATGAAGTTCATGTATTCCCACTTTACTGTCGATGTGATGTTTACTTCAAATTTTGCGTGCTTCACGTGCAAAACAAGGTTTTTGATAAATTCTGGCTTTATTAAAAGTCGAATCACATTGAAATTTGACACACGCATTAGTCAAGTTTCAGCGAGTAAAAAGCCATTATCTGTTTTCATCGAAAGAAAGTCTGTTAATGTTTTTGTCATGCCTCGACTGTCGTCACAAGAGCGATGGCAGTGGAATGGCGACCAGAGAAGTTACCAGACATTTCAATTGTGACCAGTCCACTATAGTGAGGCTGAAACCAGCGATTTCGGGCGACAGGTACCACCAATGACCGTCCCAGGCTTGGTCAACCTCGTGTAACAACACTAGCTCAAGATGACAGTGAGTGCGACTTTTGTTTTTACACCTAGGGTTGACAACTGCTTAGGAGCCGGTTCTGAATTGTCTCATGTTTAATAATACAGCAAATTTGGGTTAGTAAATGGATCAGAAATGTAAAATCAGTGGTTTCATGTATTTTTAAATTTAGCACAACATTAGTTCATAAACTAATGGCGGCTAGTATATAATTGCTGCAGCCATCACCACACCATTTAATGTCAGTGTACCCATTACGCAGTTGGTAACTTTTTTTAACTGATGAAATCCTCTAGACATAATGTGTCAGTCATATATACGTCTGTTGACGTGTCAATCATGTTTACGTCTATTGCCGTGTCACTCATATAAAAGTCTGTTGACGTATCACTCATATATACGTCTGTTGACATGTCACTCATATATACGTCTTCTGACGTGTCACTCATATATACGTTTGCTGAGGTATCACTCAGATATACGTCTGTTGACGTGTCACTGATATATACGTCTTCTGACGTGTCACTCATATATACGTTTGCTTACGTCCCATTCAGATATACGTCTGCTGACGTGTCACACATATATACGTCTGTTGACGTGTCACTCATAGTTACGTCTACTGACGTGTGACTCATATTTACATCAACTTAAGTGTCATATATACGTATATCCTGTACAATCGCTCAAGGTCTTTCCTCATCTATCTATCTATCTATCTATCTATCTATCTATCTATCTATCTATCTATCTGTCTGTCTGTCTGTCTGTCTGTCTGTCTGTCTGTCTGTCTGTCTGTCTGTCTGTCTGTCTGTCTGTCTGTCTGTCTGTCTGCCTGCCTGCCTGTCTGTCTGTCTGTCTGTCTGTCTGTCTGTCTGTCTATCTATCTATCTATTATCTTTCTATCTATCTATGTATCTATCTATGTATCTCTGTATCTATCTATCTATCTATCTATCTATCTGTCTGTCTGTCTGTCTGTCTGTCTGTCTGTCTGTCTGTCTGTCTGTCTGTCTGTCTGTCTGTCTGTCTGTCTATCTATCTATCTATCTATCTATCTATCTATCTATCTGTCCTTCCACTCGTCTGTCAATCTGTCTCAGTATCTGAGTGTATGTCTTTCTGTCTGTCTGACTGTATCTATGTCCGACTGTCGGTGTGTCTGTCTGTCTGTTTGTCTGACTATATCTGTGTCCAACTGTCGGTGTGTCTGTCTATCTTTCTGTTTGTCTGACTGTATCTATGTCCGACTGTCGGTGTGTCTGTCTGTCATATATTACAGCGGTGGGCTTTTCGGCAACGAATTTTACATGATTAATCTGTCAGCTTAATGCACACCTACATATTATTGGCCTTCTACGACATGCCTGAGGCTGCAGCAGAATATTCTTTATTTGTCAGGGACTCCCTGGATCCACACAGGGAAGACAACGACGTCTGAGGTTTATTATACTGTTTAAGTCAATGCCTTTATCTTGACTTCCTGCCACAATTGTATCAGCCATTTCCAACAACTCTTTTTCACGTGGTATCATCTAGACAAAAACTATCTTTACGTCATCAAAACTCATTAGCATACATACACACTACCTACTCTCCGCCAACAAATAAGTGCAACCACAACTCCCAATGCCCGACGTTTTACTCTGAGTGGCAGATGTCTGACCTGTCAGACTATCTTTTGTCACCGGTAACTGCAAGCCCACTCCTGATTTATTGCATCCCTCAGTATAATATTTTACAGATATTCCCTCTGTGAATGATGCAATCTGTTTTTTTTCCTTAACGCTGCACGTGATTGTAGTAATCATTTGATTGCGCTTCAAGTCTGACTGCTGTACACAATCAACTATTTATTTTCAATGAGGTAATGAATACGTCTGATTTCCATTTTGTTTACATATAGCAGTGTTTCTCAACTAGTGTTCTGAAGAACCCCAGGGTTCCACAATTCATCATCAGTGGTTCCGCTAAAAAAAATCATCAAATAAAAACAAATGTTGACATACTGCGAAAAAATCTCAAGCTTGATCTTATTTGGTGTTGTTTTTAGCTCTTTATATCTATGATCCTTTCCCATCGTATCGATAAATATCATAAGCATATAATAATTATAATATTTGTAAATGTTTTTATGATGTGCCTTCTTCTTCTTCCTCGTTCGCCCTGAAAAGGACGGTGGTTGCGTTGTGTCTGTTTGCGCCTAAGCTGTGATATCTGCACCTTTCGGTCGACACATCCGACTTCTGCACGGCATTTTTTAGGGACCGGGTTTATGATGTGTGACACTCTTCCTATTTATTTAAATTTAAAGACAGTTTTTCATTTTACTTATAGTTATATCGAACAGATAAATAGAAAAGAGATGTCACAACAGTACATAGTGTGAAAAAGTGCCTGAAGGAACGATGTATAAATATATGGGCCTACATTATACCACAGAGCCAAGAACAACAGTTTTTCTTCTACAGTTTCTTCTGTCTCACTTTATGAATGGTTTATTACGTGTGACATTACATTAAAAAATTTCCTTAGGCGTCCTTCCGTCCCAAAATGTTTCCCATTTTTTCACCACCAAATTTGCAGTCTGGAAATTATGTAAAGGTATTGCGTTTCTGGCCATTGCACTAGACTGCAAGAAGCTTAAATTAATGCGCATCTTTTTCCCACCAATGGTGCAGTCTAGATATAAAGTAAAAGTAGTGCGTGTCTGGCCATTGCGCTAAATTGCACGACGCTTGAAATATTTCCTTTTACGTGCTTACCAAAATTAGTCCCATCTTGTTCTCACCACAGATGCAATCTTGTTCATGGCGCGTATTTCTTTTCGTTCGGGAAATTAAACACTTTGTTTCCATCCTTTATAATGGAATTTGAATTTCCCCCATTACTAATTCGGATGAGTATAAACACAGAATGGAGTTAGTGTAACGGTATTGCCTCCCCTGCTTTGCAGTAGTGGTCCAACAGTGGCCAAAACTTAAGAGCATCTATTACTGGCTCCAATGGAGTATCTTTACACAAGATTACTCTTGTCAGAAATGTAGATAGAAGAGTAGTAAAGCTTCTATCACATGGGAGTCTTCACGTTAATTATGTAATCTGCCGACACTTTTATGTAGAATTTAAGCAATGGTTAATTCTAGCTCGTTAAGCCCCCACCCCTGATTTAATCAGTGGAATTATTATAATAATAAATATAGCTCTGTTTAGAGTGTGTGTTTAATAACTTTGACTGAGAAAAACATGTAGTACACTTAAAAGGATTGAATCGAAGTTAAATTTGTAACATTACAAATAACAAAATTGAATAATCACTTTAAGTTTAACAGTTTAAAAGAAATAATTTGAATAGTTATGAAAAGGATTTCATCACTTGCCAAATGGGATACCCACTGTCCCCCCAATGTTCCAAGAGGTGCAATGTAGGTGGTTGATTGGTAGTAGTGTGAATTTAAGAGTTTGGCTGACTATAATAATGAATTTGGGATTAAATGATCGGGAAAAAGTATGTAAAGAATATGAGATAGTGCATAATAGATAGTAAGTAGGAGTAGTTGTGATGATGATGCGTTAGTGAAATAGGAAATAAAAAGATTTGAATTAAGTTATAGTAGAAAAGTTGGGTAGAATAGAAATAGAAGTTAAATAAAGTTGAAGAGAAGAATGAAAAAAGTTGGGAAATATGAAAAAAAAAGTGTGGTTTAGTGGAGTAAAGAATAATGCGTTAAAGATTGGAAAGTGATATGTCTTGGTTTAGGGATAGTTGAATGATCTAGGTGGTAATGGCACACATTGAGTATGATGGTTTAGCTTGGGAATTTTGTCTGATTACATGGTTGGATGTTTTGGAAAATTTGGTTGTGATGGATTTTGGAATGTATGTTTTTGAGATGGAGTTGAAGAGATATAGTGGGATGAGAATTTGATAGTTGGTGTTGTATTGAGTTTGGTAATTAGATAGCTCAATACTCTGAACTAGTTATGGGGTTTGTTGTCTGAGTCTGGAATTTTTTTTGGCGAGTGGGTTGGATGGTATTTTGACCAAGTATGTTGAATCATTTATTCTGGACCAGCGAATCGGAGGTTTTTTTGGAAGGATTTTTGTGTGAGAATTGATTGAATTAATAGTAGTTGTTTTTTGATCAGGTGATGTGTTCGTGTATTGTCATGTAACTAGGATTTGTGCTCGATGGTGGTTATTATGATTGTTAGATAGATGTAGGACGTGTGTAATGAAAAGTGTTTGGTTGTTTGAGGGGGGGATCTGTGTAGCAATGGGGAGGATTATGTTGTGTGGAAGCAAAACGCAGGTTTCGCTGGGACTAGCAGGGCAAAGCAGTTGAATACGAATGATTAGATGGTGATTTTCAAAGCTAAGAACGAATATTCCACACATAACAAGACATTGTACCGGGTGGGTATATAGGAAATTGGCGCGACTTGGAAGTATGAGTGCGTACATATGAGGGGCAGAGATATTATTGTTGTCCTTATACAAAGGATGACGAAGACATTGTCTTTTTAGTACGAAGAAGAAAAAGGCAAAGAACCAAAGCTAAACGTCAACAAAACTAGAATAGGACACAACAGACTCCTGAAATCAAGATTAGCGCACATGTACGTGTAGATTGTCATTGAAGCAGACGCAGCGTGCAATTTCTTGCGGGAGGGACTAGTAAATAGGTATATGACTGTAGGCGGCGTCCAGTGAAGGGCGAGAAGGGGGACTGAAGCCGTGGAAGGCTACTGATAAATAATATAAAGATCAAGTTTCACAAGACCGCCACAGGCAGTGGCTATGCGTGAGATGTCTATGAGAACTCGGGCAGTGCTTACCCATCCGTTTTATTAGTTGGGAAGATAATTTCAGTTCATTGGTGTATTCGCTAGTGGCATCGAATTTCGGCCCATGGATTAGCTCATCGACAGAAAGATGACGTACAGTTTAATTCTTCTGGATGAACTGCCCCTATCCAGAATACTAACAGAACTGCGTATAATTTGTGCACCGGGACGCGAGGTTTTTTCAGCACAGGGCTTATAAGAAGGGCGATGGGTTTACGAGACAGAGTTCAGAATGGTGGTGTGGGGTGTGTGATGCGGATATGGAGAAACAGCGGTTTTCTAGAAATGATGGAGGTTTGGTCTAGAGCCGAGCTACAGCAGTCGCATCATTAGTTATCAATTTTACAGAGGGGGACACGAGAAGCAAACGCGCGAACATCAGACTTATTTGTTGGAAATTTAGTCAGGGTATGCATTTCAGTGAAGACTAGCTGTAGCAGTTTAGAGTAGCACATAGTAACTGGTTGAGCAATATGAGAAGTTTCTCATATAGTGTGGGTTCTCTATTAATGAATTAGCATCTTGTGTGAACAGAGGTGTTAAGTAACTACTTCTTATTCTACGTCTATGTTGTTGAGAAACAATGATCAGGGTTTGATCACTTACTGACGTGTGAGGATCGAGACTGAGTCATATTGCATAAGAAGAACTGGGCTAAAAAAGTTCACTGTGAGTTTTGTTACTAGAAGTAGAAGAATTGTGATGTGAGTGGACAGACTAACATAGAGTAACAGGAGTGAGTGAGCTATGAGGATAGTCTCTTATATTAGGGGGGGTGGGGGGTGAGTGGGTATGTTGAGAGAAAGAGTATTATATATGTTGTTGTATGTGTGGGATGTATACGATTTGTTAAAAGGGGGGTGGGCTCAGGAATTGTTTAATTTTGTTTAGTTTATGAGTATTCGAACGGTGTTTGGTGAGGGGGTATATATTTATATGTTATTTTTGGGGGTGGGAGTTTGTATATTTGAAGTGAAATTGTTGGATTTGATTTGGTTGAACTTGAGGATGGGTATAGAGGGATTAGCAGTAGGTTATGATGGAGTTTATAGGAATATGAAGTCGGTGGGGTTTTAAAGATTGTTGCTGTGGGTTAGTGTCTGTGATTAATACCTGATTTGGTAGTTGCTAGTTTGGTTAAGTGAGTAAAAGTGCCTATAGGGTGATTAGGTGGAGTAAATTGAATGGGTGAAAAAGGGGTATGGTGGTGACTTGATATTAATTAATGAGTGGGAATGTCGGTAATGTGGTGATGTATGGAGTGGTTGGTAATGTGGGTTGTTAATTATTGATGTGACAAGGGATAAAATTAAGTAGGTATGAAGTAATTTGAAAGTTTTTGAGGTATAATGTGTTTAAAGGGTAAAGGGGGGTGGGTGAGGGGATGGGGGGGTCGTTAGGAGAGGGGGGGGGGGGTAAAAGGATGGTTATGATAAGGTAGTAGTTGGTGTCTTTTTAAATGATATGGTAAAATAAAAGTCACCCTAATTATACATGTTTTTAGTAGGTGTAAGGAAATGGAAATGGAAAAGTGACCAACAAATGTAATGAAATTGGTATTCATGGGTAACTCCATAAGGGGAAATTAGTGTAGGTGGGTAGGGTTTTAGGTTGGTAATAAATTATTGGATGACACTAATTATAAATATATTGTTGATGGTAATTAGGCAGGAGGGGAGAAGAATGATGGAATTAAGTATTGTTGGTTGATAGTATGATGATGATTGGATCCGTGTGTAGGTGTTGTATAGGAATGGATAATTGTATGGGGGGTGAGGGTAATGATAAAATGTATTTGAAAAGGGTGGTTGGATTATTTTGGAGGGTGATAAGATGGGGAGTGGGATTGGGGAAGTTTGTGTTAGTATGGGAGATTTGAGAAATAGGGATAGGGTTGGTTAAAGGGATAACAGAGTTTAGATTTTTTGGGGTGTAGGGATGAAGTGGTGGTATTGGATGAGTAGTTAATGTATAGGATATGAAAGGGGGGGATATATTTCTGTTTAAGTGGGATTTATTAATGCAGAAGGTATATGGGACGTAATTATGGGGATAATGTGAGGTTATGGTGATGTGGACGAAAGGGTAGAGAGAGTGTTTTGATGGAGATGGGGGGGATAATGGAGTGGTAAGGATGGGAATTTGATAAGTGGGATGTTAGGGGGGGTTAAGTGGTGGGGTAGGTTTTTTTATGTTGAGGACGTGTTGGGATTTGGGGGTGTTTGTGGTTGGGTGGATGGGTGTGGGGTTATTTTGGGGATTGTGTTTGGTGTAAGAGGTTGTGGATGTTTTGTTATTTGGGTAGGGTGTGAATGTAATTGGATGTAGGGAAGGTTGTGGGGAGAAAAGGATTATGAAAGTGAGTGGGGGGGAGTAGATTATTGTAGTTGAGGTGGGGTAGTTGTGGGTGGAATTGGGGTTGATGTAATATATGATTGTGTTTGTTGGTATGGGTTTGGTATTTTGGTTTGGTGGGGTATTTGATGGGGTTTGATTTGTGTTGATTATGAAGATGGTAATTAGTGTATTTTGGAGGGGTTGTGTTGAGATGAGGTAAAAGGGTAGGGGAGTTTGGTAGGGGTATGTTTTTTGGTTAGGTGTGGTATGATACTGAGTGGTTTTGGTGAGTGGGTGAAATATGTTTTGAATGTAAGGAGGGTTAATTGGGTGGTGATTAGATAATGTGATTTGAAGTTATGGATTGAGTTTGGGTTATGAGAATTATTGGGTAAGGTATGAATAGATGGGAGGTTTGTATGTATGGGGGGGAAGAGGGATGTTTTGTATGGTGGTGGGTTTTTTAGGGGGGGGAATAGTAAGTAGATGTAATGATATGTGATGGTTATGGGATATTGTGAAGTTTTGGGAGGTTGTTGGGGATGTGATGTGTGGGTGGGAAAAGATGAGGGAGATGGGGGGATGGTTTGTAATAGGGGTGGTGATGGGTGGTAGGGGTGGTGATTGGGGTTGATATTGGTGGGGTTGGGATAGGAGTGAATAGATGATGGAAAGGGAAAGGTTGGTGAAAATTAGGGTAATTGTGGGTATGAATGGGTTGTAATTTGGGGTGATGAGTATATGGGCGAGTGTTGTGGTAGTTTGAGGTATGGGTTAGGTGGATTTTTGTTGGTAGGAGTTTTGGGATTAAGGGGAGGTTGGGTATAGAGTTGTTTATTTGGGGGGAATTGGGATTAATTGGGGGGTTTGGGGTGTTTTGGGGATGTGAATTTTGGGGTGGTGGGAAGTAAGGGGTATTGGGGGGTAGTGGGTGGATTTGGGATTTAGGTATTATTTTGGGGTGGGTTTGGAGTGGGGGGGGTGGGGGGGTGTGGGGGGTTTGGGGGGGGTTAGGGGGGGTTTTTTTTTGTTAGGGGGGGGGGGGGGGGTTTGGTTGGATGTTGGTATGTGGGTGGGTGGTTGTTAATGTTGGGGGGGTTGAGATTGGAAATTTGGGGGTTTAAATGGGGTAGGGATTAGGGGTTATTTTGGTTTTATGGTGGGTATGTTTATTAGGAGGAAATTTTTTGTGGGGTTGGGGGTAGTTATAATGATTGATGGGGAGGTATGGATTGGGGGTATTGGGTTGGGGGTTTGGGAGTTGATGGGGGTTTATATGGATTTGTGGGGGTGGGTATGTAATTTGATGAGGTTGGGGGGATGTGGTTTTGAGGGGGGGGGGAGGGTTGGGATTTGGGGGATGATTATGGTGTTTTAGGGGGGGGGTTTTGGGGGTTGTTTGGGGGGGGGATTTTGGGATGGGGGGGGGTAAAGGGGTAATGTGTGGGGTGGGGATTGGTGGGGGTGTGGGGGGGGGGGGATTGGGGGGGGGGGGTGGGGTGGAGTTGTTGGGGGGGGTTATTTGTTTTGTTTGAGTGGGGGTTAGGGGGGTTTTGTGGTTGGGGGTATTGGGGGGGGGGGATTTTGGGGTTTTTTGGGGGTTGGTTGTTGGGTTAGGTAAAAGGGGGGGGGGGGGTGATTTTTAAATGTTTTTGGGGAAAATGGGGGGGGTGATAAATTGGGTGTTGGGGGAATTAGGGGGTTTGGTAAATGATGGGGGGGGTTGGAGTATGGGGTATATTTGGGTTGGGGATGTATTTTGGTAATATTGGTGGTTTAAGTTTGATTTGCAATGATGGGATATTGTGATTTTATGTTGGGGTTTGACCCCTTTTGGGTTGGTGTCTTTGGGAAGGTATAAATGTTTTTTGGAGTGGATTATTTGGTGGGGGAATGTGAGGTTTGGGGGTGTTATGGTAGTTGAATATGATGGGGTTTGGTGATTATTGGTTGGTTGGGGGTTTGTGATGGTGGGTTGTGGGGATGTTAAGGTTAATTATTAGGTTAATTTTAATGGTTTTGATGGTTAGGTTTAGGAGTATATTGGATTGTTGTTAATAAGTGTTTGGGGAATTTAATATTGAAGTTTGATTTTTTAGGGAATTGTATTGATGGTTAAAGGGGGGGGGGGGGGGTAAGGAATATTGGGGGTTGGGTATAATGAGGGGGGGTGGTGGGTAGGGATGGGGTGTATGGTGGGGGGTTGTGGGGGGTTTTTGTATGGGAAGTGGGGGATAGGGGGGGTGTGTTTTGGGGTGGTTTGGGGGGTGAGGGGTGGTTTGAGTTGTAAAGGTGTGGATTGTATGGTGAAGGTGAATGTATTGGGGGGGGGGTGGGGATATGGTGGTGGGGTTTGTGGTTAAGTATAGGGGGGGGTGTGTTGGTTTGGGTTAGATTTGGGTTTGAGTGTGTGGAATTTTGTGGAGTGTTGTGTGTTGGAGGAAAGTTATTGTGTGGGGGGGTGTTTGTTTGATTAGTCTCTGGAAAGTGTTGGATAGTATGAGTGGGGAATATTTTTGTATTGGAAAATAAGGGATGGAGTATAAAATTGTGTATTGGGTTTATTGAAGTGTATGGTTTGTTTTAAAATGGGATTGGATGTTTATTGTATCATAGAAATGTATAATGTAAGGTGTATGGTTTGTTATGGTGTTTATGGGTGATTAGAATAAGAAGGTGTTGGGGTATATGTTTTTTTGTGTGTTTATTGGGTCTTTGGTTGTATTTGTGAATGGGGGATTTTTTAGGTTGAAAGAGTTTGTGTATTGGAATGTGAATGTAAGATATTGGTGGGTAGGAAACTAGATTTGATAAGGGGTGAGTTGTGTTTGGTGTATGATATGGGATTTTGAATTGGTTTTAATGTAGAAATAAATAGGTGTTTGTGAGATTTAGTAAGACAATGGTTATTACATAAGGGTTCTGCCCCCTCATGATTGAATGTATGTTTGGGTGAACGTGTTTGAGTCCCAGTTATGGGTTGTGAGGTGAAATGGTTGTAGTGTATTGTTGGGTAGACCAGTATGGGGTTTTTTAATATTGAATGGTTATAGTGTTATTTATGATTATAAAGTGTAGTTAGGAGATTATGGTTTATTATTTTTTTTTAATGTTGTTGGTGTTATGTTGAGGAAGGTTGTTAGGGTGGAGGTTAAGGAATTTTTATTGGGGATTTGGGGGGTTTTGGGGTTGATTGTAATGGGGGTAAGTTTAATTAGGGTGGGAATGGGATGAATGGGATTGATCAATTATATGTGGGGGGTCACCATTATGGTTTGATGTTATTAGGTAGTGAGTTATAGGGTGTTTATTATGTTGATGGTTGTGATTGGAGGATGAGGGGATTAGGACTGTTATTTTTATGAACCCAATGTGTTTTGGATAGTAGGTTGGGTGTGAGATATTTGGGTTGATAAAGGTGTGGTGGGTTTGATGGTTGGGGACTATTTTGGATTTTGTTAGTCAATTTGCTGGTGAAAATTTGTGTGATTAGTGAAGTTTTGATCGTTGGAGATAGAGACTTTTGGAGATTGAATTTGGTATTTTGCAGGATAATTAGATGTAAGGGTTGAGGGATTGATAATGCTCCTAATGATGATGCCTTAGATTTTTAGGTAAGAACATTAATTGTTTGGTATTGATTTATAAGGGATTCTTTATCTGATCAGGTAGTGACAATTTCCTTTTGGATAGGAGATTTTTTTCCTGAAATATAGGACATGTGGGGGAGTTCATGAGGGTTGTATATTGATTTATTGTGAATAGTTGTACAAGTCAAATGGTCAATTTGAGCGAGTTGTGTAAGGTCTGCGATTTTGTCTATGATTTATTGTAGAGTTTGTTAGGTTGTGAGTGTGATGTAGAGTGATTTTAAATTTTGAGGCATTTCATGTAGAAGGGTTCAAACAGGAACCTTGTAAGTGATTAAGCCGTTGGGAAGCCTCATAAATTATCCTGTAGGGTAAAGCATGAATTGAAAAGACTATCCCAATTGGTCCGTGGCCCACCATGAAGTTAAGTTGTTTTGATGTAGAGTATTAATGGTGATGAGTGTTTAAGAAATTTGTATTGTGTTGCCTGACAGCTATGTAGAAAAGGGTAGTAAACTGATTTATATAATTTATTCTAAACAGCGGGAGAAGAGTTTTATTGGATAAGTAGAATGAGAGTGAGACAGGTGAGAGTGAGAAGTGTTCAAGAGCGGAAAATTATGTGGAATCTCCTGTCTGAGTGACTTTGGTTTTATTTCCATTGGGGATAAACAAATTAAATACATGCTATTATCAGAAGTTTCAGGGCAGTTAATCCTGGTTCGTCTTCTCAATGTGACATGCCACTTGTGTCCCCCCACACCAGGTCTGCCTCTGGACAAGCGAATTATCGCTCCTAACAAACGGACATAAGCAATAGACGTGGAAATGAGCTTTACTTGAGTGAAGTGGGGATAAATTGCTACAATGGGACGTATTGTTTGATGCCTCGTGACAAAATCAGGGATACTTCAATGTTGTGTGATTAGTGTGTAAGCTGATACACTCTTTGACTTGTGACAGACAACTTTCTTTGTAGATTCTGAGAGCCCGTGAAATTCTCGCAAGGGGACATTTCTGGCGTGTTGCATCCCAAGTTCATTTCCAACGATATTTATGTCCTTTTGACAGTAATCAACATTTCTTAATGTACAAGTATATCTATCTATCTATCTATCTATCTATCTATCTATCTATCTATCTATCTATCTATCTATCTATCTATCTATCTATCTATCTATCTATCTATCTATCTATCTATCTATCTATCTATCTATCTATCTATCTATCTATCTATCTATCTATCTATCTATCTATCTATCTATCTATCTATCTATCTATCTATCTATCTATCTATCTATCTATCTATCTATCTATCTATCTATCTATCTATCTATCTATCTATCTATCTATCTATCTATCTATCTATCTATCTATCTATCTATCTATCTATCTATCTATCTATCTATCTATCTATCTATCTATCTATCTATCTATCTATCTATCTATCTATCTATCTATCTATCTATCTATCTATCTATCTATCTATCTATCTATCTATCTATCTATCTACATAACTGCAGGGGCTGGGTTTTGAGGTCTTGTCGTATTGTCTGGTTGCGGACCATGTCTCTTCTTGTTACTTCAACTACCTTCCTCAGATACCTCATTTCTGAGAGTTAGAGCTGACTTGTGGGTTGTAGTCATTGCCTGTGACTCTCATTGATAAGTCAAGACTGGAATATAGATGGGGCGGTATACAGCCATTTATTCTCTTCTTGCTAACTTCTCCTTTTGCTGAGGAATCCTCGATATATGGCTTGAAAAAGTCTCCCAGCTGCTGCTCTTATGGTAGCTAAATCTTCTTCGATGCCGCCCTTCCGGTCTATGACAGCTCCGAGGTATTTAAAGTGGTTGACTGCTCCAGGACCTGTTGTTCCAGCTTAATTTAATGCCTTCTTTCCTCTCGTGATATTACCATGGTTTCTGTTTAGGAGCTGCTGATGACCATCCCTCTCTTCTTCAGCACTTCCTCAGACTTGCAGGTTGGATTAGAGATGTTCCTCTGATTTAGCAGTCAGAGCAACATCATCGGCAAATGCAAGCTCTGAAATTCATCTTCCAGTACCCCACTGAATACTTTCTTCTCCTCTCCTTACATACCTTGATGACATCGTATATGCGGAGTATGAAAAGGTAAGGTGACAGAATATCAACTTGTTTTACACCAGTGGTGGTCCTAAACTCTTCTGACTGTCGGTTTGCAGCCTTCACATAATTTCTGCAAGACTTGTAAAAGCACTTTGCCAAACCGTCCTAATGTTTGCTCCAGTGGACCTTGTCAAACGCCTTTTTCCAGATCCAATAAACAAAGATGCATCTCACCTTTGTACTCAAGGGCCTTTTCACTCATGAAAAAGTTAATGCACATAAAACTCTAGGTATAATCGTCGACCAGCATCTAAATTGGACCTCACATGTACATGCACTGACCAAGTAAACGGCACGAAAAGTTTAACAATTAGCTAAAATCAAACATTTCCTAGATGAAGAAGCACGACAGTTGTTCTATATATCTCACATACAAGCAAACCTTGACTATTGCTCCACAATCTGGGGTGGTTGCTCAATGTCCAACACTAAGAGACTCCATTCACTACAAAAGCGTGCAGTGCGTCTATGTCTCTGACAACTGCCTAACTCAGTGTGTAGATCTATATAACAATCTTCAAATACTGCCCTTAAGAAATCGTCTTCTGTTTCATTCATTCATAACCCTCCACTCCCAAAGGAGCATAGGCCTTCAACAAACACATGCCAAGTCCTCCTGTCCCGTGCCATCATCTCAAGTTCTTTCCATGTTCTCCTCATCATTTTCACCTCTGTTTCCAACTCTCTTCTCCATGTACTTCTTGGTCTTCCTCTGCCTCTCTTGCCCTGGGGGTTCCAGAACAAGGACTGCCTTGTAATGCTATCAACAGGTTTCCTCAGTGTGTGTCCTATCCATCGCCATCGTCTTCTTCTCATCTCTTGTTCCACTGGCACTTGTCTAGTTCTTGTCATCAGTTCCACGTTGGTAACCTTGTCATACCATTTTAATCCCTCTATTCTATTTATGAAAGTCTGTAGCTTTTTGGTTGTTGTCTTTGTTGTTCTCCATGTCTCCGAGCCATACAATAGGACTGACTTCACATTTGAATTGAAGATTCTTATTTTCGTGTTGGATCCGATTTCTCTTGATCTCCATATATTTCCCAATGCAATGAAAGCTCCTCTTGCCTTTTGTATTCTTATTTTGATATCGCTGTCTGTCCCTCCAACTTTGTCTATATTACTGCCAAGATATGTGTATGATTCTACATCTTGAATTGGTGTTTCTTCAAGTTCAACCCTGTTATCATTACCTGCATTTATTCTCATTATTTTTGTCTTTTCCCTGTGTATTTTCAGACCCAATTGCTGTGACCTCTCATCGAGTGTTTTCAATTTGTCCTGCATCTGATTACGGTTATGGGACAGAAGAGCCAAGTCATCAGCAAAATCCAGATCATCCAACTGCTTAGTCAGAGTCCACTGGATTCCATTTCTGTTGTGTGTTGTCGATGATCTCATAACCCAATCTATTGCCAGCAAGAAAAGAAATGGAGACAAGAGGCATCCCTGTCGCACTCCTGTTCTTATCCCAAACGGTTCTGTAAGCTGTCCTTCGTGAAGAACTCTGCATGTCATGTCTTCATATGTTTTCTTTATTAAATTAATGATCTTCAGGGGAACTCCATAATGCCTCATCAATTTCCAAAGTGATTCTCTGTCTACACTGTCAAATGCCTTTTCGTAGTCCACAAATCCGATGTATAGTGGTGAATTCCATTCCAGACTTTGTTCAACTATTATTCTCAAAGTGGCTATCTGGTCTGTACATGATCTGTTTTGTCGAAAACCTGCTTGTTCATCTCTCAGTTTCTTGTCTATGGTCTTCTGTTTAACAAAGCTAAATTTGTTCACAAAATCCTGTCACATAATGCTCTAGCATATCAGTGGCCAATGTTCAAATACAACGAAAGACGCAGTCAACGCTTTAACAAATTGCAAGTGCCCAAGCCTAGGCTCGACTTATTCAAGAAAAGCTTAGCGTACACTGCTGCTCATCTTTGGAATTGTCTTCCACATAATCTAAGAAACAACCGCAGTCCCTATTCATACAATCGTAGACTTTTCGAATACTTTATTAGTTCTGATTACATGCCCCCCTAATCAGATTATCTTTTCTTATAATATCAACTGTAGGTTCTAATGACGATGTTTGTTCTTTTCAACATATTTTGTGTCATGTTTATAAGTAGTTAATGTTAATATGAGTGTGCTTTTTTATTTTACTTTACAACGTTGAATTTCTTGAAATTGATATTTAAAATACATATGGGAATAAATGAATTCAGTATGAAAGGTGAGAGAAAGGAAGGGCAGAATGTCAGACGAGCCTGCGTGCCCTATTCTCAACCCTTTGAAAATAAAGTTCGTTCGTTCGTTCACCATCAAGGAGTTGTGAGAAATATTCTTTCCATATTTCCATTACTTCCTGTGGGGCAGTAAGCAATTTGCATTGCTTGTCCTTTATCAATTTAAGATGGCACTGTTTTTCCTTCCTCATGTTCTTTATGTTTTGTAGAACAATTTCTGGTTTTCTTGCGCATCTTTTTCTAGCTTTTCTTCAAATCTTCCCATGATTTCTGTTTTGCTGCTAGCACATGTCACGGTATTGCCACCCCTGCTTTGCAGTAGTGGTCCAACGGTGGCCAAAACTCAAGAGTATCTATTATAGGCTTCAATGGAGTATCTTTACACAAGATTACTCTTGGCAGAAATGTAGATAGGAGAGTAGTAAAGCTTCTATCACATGGGAGTCTTCATAAGATATTCAGATAAGCGAAAACAATGCTGGCTGTTACTAAGCACGTTAATTCTGTAATCTGCCGACAACTTTTGTGAAGCATTTAAGCACTTATTACTTTCAGCTCGTTTAAGCCCCCACCCCTGATTTACTCAGTGGAATTCTATTATTTTAATATAGCTCTGTTTACAGTGTGTGTAGTAATTGGACTGAGACAAACACGCAGTAACTTTAAAATGATTAAATCGAAGTTAAATTGGTATAGTTACAAATAACAAAATTTAATAATCACTTTAAGTTTAACAGTTTAAAAGAAAGGAATAATAGTTAATTACAAAATAAAGTTTTCATCACTCGCGTGATGGTTTTTGATAAGAGGTTCAAGTGGCAGCATATGGGTTAACTCAGCTGCCAGTGACGATTCTGATCCTCCTCCTCCTGATGAGTTGGTTTTCTGTACACTGTGTTCACTCATGTCTGGTCAAGTTTCGTAGGGTGAAGCTTGTTTCCCAGTAAAGTCTAGGAGAGTCTTCAAAGCTGATCTTCCGTCTTAAGGCGTAACGACTCGTCCCTTCTTGTCCCAGAAATGGTCCTTTTTGCTGGTACCACCAATAACTGGTAATATAAATAAAAACGAAACGCTATTTTGAGTATGGCGTTTTCCGACACATAGTTATGTGCCCCCCTCCCCTTCTTCTATTCTACCATCCCATGTCAGAATTTACTCTCGATGAGAATTAAATTTAATCCCTCGGGATACAACTTTATTTACATTTAAACTGAATAGCTTTGGCTTTACATTACATTTAAATAAAAAGGTTAAACGTACAGATATAAAATGTTTTACATTTACATCTCCACTGTTTGAAAAGTGTTCACAATATAAATTCATTTATGTTTCCTTTATATTTATACTTGTTTAAAAGTTTGAAACTTCTATTACTTTAAAATGAATATTTTTACATAGACATTTACACTCGTTTAAAGCTTTTTTTTTTTTTCTCGTACGCCCGCTAATACTCGAGGCGAAATCTCAGGTTATTATTAATGTCTAACCTGACATTGATTTTAAGTGAGTATCCCTTTTCTTGTACAGAGACAGGTGTCCCTCGCCATTCAGGCAGATACTCGCCGATTTCGGAGGTACCCATTAGAGCTGGGTCGGCTCAGGAGCCGCCAATCCCTGGTCGACGACACTCCTTCAAATGTCCTCGCCAGGTCTCGAGTTAATCCAGTCCAAATCCCGGTCGACGAAAAATCCTCAAATGCCGTCGCCCGGGTTTGATCCTGAATCACCCGGTCGCCAGAGCGGTGTTGTAACCACTACGCTAGCGCGGCTCCCGTTTAAAGCTTGAAAACTTACATTAATTTTAAAGTGACTATGTTTATAGGGACATTTACACTGCTTTAAAAATGTAAGTATTATACTTAGAATGTACATCATTTCTTTCATCTTTCCCTCCCTGCTCCATGGGGAACCTGGAACCACTTTATGCCCTTAGTTCTCGTCACGAAACTATCAACAAAGCAATCACCAGCCCTGCTTTAGCCAATGGTGGCTCGACTTGTTGCTCAGATGTAGAGATTTCCTGTGCTTTGTAAATCTTGTTTGGTTCTCCAATAAAAGGTCCGGTTAACAAAAAGGAATTATGAATCTAGTCTTCACTCTGGCGAGGTCTGATGTTGTCTTGGCGAGCGTGAAATTCACAGTGAAATAAAGCAGCGAAATGGTCAGACTATATTCCTATCTTCCCACGCATTCGTTTGTTATGGAGTTAAATAAACGCTCCAATCATATTCAATCAGGTCGGGTGTGGTACTTTCAAAATATTTACGACATGGAAAATTTTTGCAAAGGTCACGTCTCCCATATATGGCAATATGATGTCCGATGCCCTTGTGTGCACACTTGCAAACAGATCGGGGAACTCACATGACAACATGTGGAAGCTGTAACACTTATTACTTTATTAGAAAGTAATGTTGTCATAACACGTTGGCCCGGAAGCGATTATATCACACTTGTCTGCCCACATGTGTCACACAGACAGTAATCTCGTTATCTGTCGTATGAGTACGCAAAACTCCGTGTCTGCGAATCTGGGTTACCAGACGAATCGTTTTATCAGCGGTTCAATCTAAACTCGCCGGAGACTATCTTATCTCAGCTGCTCACCGCAAGCCAAACAGGTGACATCACAGAGAGGAGTGTCGAATGATTTGATAAAATCAAATACCTGCTACTTCGCAGAAAAATAACGACGGAAGAAAGAAGGAAAAGTGCGATACTTGAGAGCACATAATAAAAATCAGTACCACACAAATGTACCGATACTATCGGAGAAAAACAATGATCGCGAAGTGGATTTCATCACAGCACCTTGTTCTTTGCCTCTGTTCTGGGTATCACATATTCTCTGTATTTCTCTGTTTTTCCTGCTTTGATTTTAGCTCTTAAAATTTTGTTTACATGCATTTTTCTTCTCTCTTATTTTCTTTTTAACTTCCTCTGTCCACCGCATTGTCCTCTTTCTCTTCGTCCCAAGTCGGACTTCGTCCCATGCTTGTGCTGCAGCTGCCTTTGTGATGTCCTTTATGGAGTCTCTAACACACACCTTGACCTATTGTTACCCATTATACAATCAATGACGAGGAGGAAAACGGAAACCACAGTCATCTCACAACAACGCGGCATCACAGCAGCCAGTGCGACACACTTGGCTCAAGAACGCAAACTTCAGCTCCCCGCTATTCCATCAATTAACTAAAGTGCATTCAAACAGACCCAAGGTCATTTACTAACAAGATACATCAACAAAACTGAGCAGTTTACCAAGGTCATTTACTAACAAGATAAATCAACAAAACTGAGCAGTTTACCAAGGTCATTTACTAACAAGATACATCAACAAAACTGAGCAGTTTATTTAAAGAGTAGCCACAATGGAAAAAAACCCCACCACAGCTGTGTCTGCACGAGATAACACATTCCCCCGACACAAACTCTCAAGTGACAAGCCCGGATGTCACACTTACAACAATGCAACATCGCAAACAAAATGAACGAACACGTCTGAAAGATTCTGACCACATCAGAAATAGGTCAGATAATGTTATTCATTTGTTTAAAAACCGGAAATCAAAGTCGGAAATGCTTTACAAGAACAGTGTAAAGAGTGATAGTTCTGTAGTCAAGTGGCCCATAATCATTGTCACGTGGCGTGGGGTATGGTGTGAACGACAGAACTCCCTTCACAATTGTTTGCTATTTGTGCCTGTCAGGTACTCCATTTTTCTCAGATGTCTTACCATTTCATCAAAGATCTTTCCTCTCTCTTTTTCTCTGTTTCATTTGCTCTAGATTATTCCAGCTGTCATCAGGCTTTCTAAACAGCCATTTTTTAACTTTTTCTTTAGCAGGTTTTCTATCTAGCCATTTTTTTAACTTTTTCTTATGTTATCTTTTCTGTACCAGGCTTTCTAAAAAAAAAAAAAAACATTTTTCAATTTTTTCTGTACCAAGATTTCTAATAGACATTGTTTTAATTTTTGTCTGTACCAGGTTTCATTCAAGCACAAAATCTATGCCAAATTTTTTATCCACAGCAGTAAACGTAATTTTTTTCCTGAGGAAGCATCTCGTAACCCATTTGAACATCAGTGTAAATTGGTTGAATGATACGTTTAACTGTTATGAGTCTTATATGCAACAAATATTTTTGTTTAAGTCGTGTAAAGTTCAGTCATAAGGAAAAATGACCATAATTAAACTGACTCATTAGTCGGCACTTGGGAGACAACTGTACCTTCTCGTGGCGTGCCATACGGCTCTCGGGGTAGAAAGGGTTTTGTCATTCATTTACTACTTTTCATCTCCCCAAGGAGCATAGGCATTCAACTAACGTACAACAAGTTCTCCTATCACGTGCTATCAACTCAAGATCTTTTCATGTCTTACTCAACATTGTCATTTGTCACCAGCCCTCTTCATCATGTTTTGTCGTTTTACCATCACTTCTATTACCCTGAGTATTCCAGATCATGAACTATCGTGTAAAGCTACTAACAGATTTAATCAACGTGTTTGCTATTCATCTTCAGCGCCTTTTTATCATCTCCGGTTCCACTGGTACTTGTCTGGTTTTTGTCATTTCCGGTTCCACTGGTCCTTGTCTGGTTCTTGTCATCTCCTGTTCTAATGGTACTTGTCTGGTTCTTGACATTTCCGGGTCCACTGATCCTTGTCTGGTTCTTGTCATTTCCGGTTCCACTGGTACTTGTCTGGTTTTTTTCATCTCTTGTTCCACTGGCACTTGTCTGGTTCTTGTCATCTCCGGTTCCACTGGTACTTGTCATCTCTTGTTCCACTGGTACTTGTCTGGTTCTTGTCATCTCCGGTTCCACTGGAACTTGTCTGGTTCATGTCGTCTTCGGTTCCACTGGTCCTTGTTTGGCGCTTGTCATCTCCTAGTCCACTGGCCCTTGTCTGGTTCTTGTCAACTCCTAGTCCATTGGCCCTTGTCTGGTTCTTGTCATCTCCGGTTCCACTGGTACTTGTCTGGTTCTTGTCATCTCCTAGTCCACTGCCCTTGCCTGGTTCTTGTCATCTCCTAGTCCACTGGCCCTTGTCTGGTTCTTGTCGTCTCCGGTTCCACTGGTCCTTGTCTGGTTCTTGTCATCTCCGGTTCCACTGCTACTTGTCATCTCCGGTTCCACTGGTACTTTTCTGGTTCTTGTCATCTCCTAGTCCACTGCCCTTGCCTGGTTCTTGTCATCTCCTAGTCCACTGGCCCTTGTCTGGTTCTTGTCGTCTCCGGTTCCACTGGCCCTTATCTGGTTCTTGTCATCTCCGGTTCCACTGCTACTTGTCTGGTTCTTGTCATCTCCGGTTCCACTGGCCCTTGTCTGGTTCTTGTCATCTCTGGTTTCACAGCTACTTGTCTGATTCTTGTCATCTCCGGTTCCACTGGTACTTGTCTGGTTCTTGCCATCTCAGGTTCCACTGGCCCTTGTCTGGTTCTTGTCATTTCCGGTTCCACTGGCCCTTCTCTGGTTCTTGTCATCTCCGGTTCCACTGGTACTTGTCTGGTTCTTATCATCTCCGGTTCCACTGCTACTTGTCTGGTTCTTGTCATCTCCGGTTCCACTGGCCCTTGTCTGGTTCTTGTCATCTCCGGTTCCACTGGTACTTGTCTGGTTCTTGTTATCTCTGGCTCCACTGACCCTTGTCTGGTTCTTGTCATCTCTGGTTCCACTGGCCCTTTTCTGGTTCTTGTCATCTCCGGTTCCACTGGTACTTGTCTGGTTCTTGTCACCTCCGGTTCCACTGGCCCTTGTCTGGTTCTTGTCATCCGCTCAACGTTGTTATGGATGTGTTAAAAATCTACGCTTATTATTGAGCTAAAGGCTAATGATGATGATGAAACACACCTTTTGCTCATAATTCCAAGCTTACTGTGATGGTATTGTCTCCCCATGCTCTGCAATAGTGGTCCAACAATGGTCAAATTTAGAGTATAAAAATGAGGGTATTCAAGGGTATCAACCTTAGCTCAAGATTACTCTTGGCAGAGATGTAAACAGAATAATGGTGCTTCTAGTTCAGGGAGCATCACGGGATTTTAAAGAAAAGCAAGCATAACTACTAGGATCATCTCAGCTGTCATTAATGTATTATTCTCCTGCCTCTTCTGTGGGGAAATATTGACTCGTATTTTCTGATCCCCCAGCTGAAGATAACTCAGCAATTAATACTTTAATAGCTCTATATAGTTACCGTATGTATTTCAAACAATATTAGTCATACGTGTGCAGACATACAATTCAATCAAAGGTGATTAATCCAACTATAGCTTTACAGTAACAGATATTATAAATTTATAGTTACAGATAAATAGGTTTAATAATCACTTATAGAATGTTATAGAATTATTTATAAAATGTGTGATTCCTATATACACACATTGTTATTCTCGTCGGTGCTACGGAGTTCGTGCACTGTACTGAGATCCTCCTTGTGTGATCTAAGCGAGGAGAGCGGAGCACTGATGGAGTTGTCCGTGTGTAATGAAGATAGTCCTTTAAAGCAACCCAAACCAAACCAAACCAAACCAACCCAAACCAACCCTAACCAAACCAAACCAAACCAACCCAAACCAAACCAAACCAAACCAAACCAACCCAAACCAAATAATCACATATGGTTTAACAATGTAAAATAAATAAAGCTGATTATAAAAATGGAAGACTCATATTTTCCTCATCTCAATTGTAAGTGGATATTTTTTAGGAAAACCAAAATTATAAGTTTTTGTTTTTTGGTATTTTTTAATGATGAAAAATAACCTATTCACCCTCTGACTGGTTATAATTAGGATATATATTGCTTTAAATTCCAAATAATACGAACAACTGACGATATGAGAAAGTGGCATGCATCACACCTGTCAAATCATTGTAAATAGGGCAAATCACAATTATCAATTATGCTTGTATGATTTAAAAAAAACAGACAAAGAAAAACAAACGAGATAAAACCTAACAAAACCAAACACAAATAATATTAAAGGGGAGGGGTGTAAAAGCCTGGTGTTATATCTTCTTCTTCTTTGATCCTTAGCCGCCGACCGTCAAAGCAGTCAGTGGCCATTACGCCTGGTGGCGTCTTGTAGGGCAACAACAAATTGATTCCATTCTGCTCGGTCGGCGGCCATCCCTCGCACAGCGCCCCAACCCCGGCTCAGCCCCCGCATCCCAGCCCCCACAGCCCTCCGCCAAGCTGCCTTCGGTCGGCCCCTCTTTCGCTCCCCCTCAGGGGTCCATAGCATAGCTGTTCTTGTGATGGCATCGGGGTCTCTTCTGAGGACATGGGCAACCCAGCTCCAGCGTCTGCCAGCTATGATAGTGTGCATGTCCTCTCGCTTGCTCCGAGCAAGCAGATCTCGGCTGGTGATGACACCCGGCCAAAAGATTCGGAGAATTTTTCCTAGGAACGTTGTATAAAAAGAGGACAACCTCGACATCTCCCTCTCTGCAACTCTCCAGCCCTCCGCGCCACAGAGAAGCACAGAAAGCACACAGCCCCGACACAATCCCAACCCTGTGCCTGTGCCGTACCGAGAGGACCCCCAAATGTTGTCCAGACAAAAAAAAAACAAAAAAACTGACTTTAATAGATATTTAATTGACTTCCACGTGTTAATAGTCATATGTATAGTAAGAACAGCATCAGACCGCCACCCTCCCAATTACTACATATTAACTTTTGTTCTTGTTAAATACTGTTTAACTATATTATGCAGTTCCCTAGGTCTGTTAACACCTCTTCTATATTTATAGGTAAATTTGAAGCCTGCAAATAATCTAATATTGGAATTTTCATTTGTTCATACCTCTTACATTTTAAACAAGAAATGTTCTATATTATTGTCTTGAAGACATACTGCACAATAAGATTCTTCTATTATGAAATAGTCTTTACCCACTGTAATCTGAGAAGTTTTTTATTACTGGGAACTTTCAATTCCCTAGATAACCGGCAATTTTCTTTTTGGAGCCTTGAACATCTTGTACGCATGTCTTCCTTTCAGATTTTTATCACACTCTGCTTTCCAGCCATCTGTTATTAATTCTTTAATTAAGCTCTTAAAATCTGATTTACTGATCCCTACATTTATTAGATTTGTATCAGATCTACCTTTATTGGCTTCTTTATCTGCCTTTTCATTTCCCTCTATACCAACATATGAAGGTATCCAAGCGATTAAGACTGAACATCCTCTGGAATATAAGTATGTAGTATCAAGAAATATCTCATCTGCTATATTAGGTCTACTGCATTCTCGTAAGTTTCTAAGTCCTTAAATAGTTGAAAGAGAGTCAGTTAAAATTGTTAGTTTCTTAGGAGGGTTGTTAGATGATATTTCTAGTGCTTTTAGTATTGCCACTATCTCTGCAGTGAAAATGGATATATTCCATTGGCTGCGCTATTGTGTTACTTAACTGCCGGTATTGGTTCCCACAGGTGCCTTGAACTGGTCCTTCTCTTCAATACATAATTCTGGTGGCTGTAGCACACCCCATGCAGTATGGCTGGGGTAACTACTAAGGTTGTCAAACGTCTTCACGACTCATCTGAAGCTGATGTCTAGCGTTGACTGCTGACAACTTGTACCACAAACTGAGAGGGAAACAAATGCCTCTTTTGACTATTGGATTTCCTGATATGAGCATTAGGCGACCTCCGCTTCCATCCACCACTTCATGTTCCTCAGAATATTTACTCTCACGGAGCATTAAATTTAGATCGTGTGTCACAAAATACATTCGTTCATTTTTTGGAAAGGGGGGGGGGGGGGGGGGTTGTCTTTACTCTTCCAGTCTTCATTGTTTACGCTTTCATGGTCCAGTGTGTTCTTATCATCTTTTGTCATTTCCTAACTATTACCTGACCTCTTGGCCTGTTTGAAGCAACATTGACTTATATTTATGCAGAGTGAAGCGTTATGTATCAGGTTCTGCCCGCCCGACAGAAAAGGCGTCAGTAAGTAGTGAGACGGGATTAGTTTGCCATATCGCAAGCCAGGCTGGCGGTAGACAAAGATGGCAAAAGATAAGCTGGGAAAATCTTTGCACCAGATGGCATACGTGCGTGAAAACCCAGATGTTTTGTTGGAACAAACGTTTGATACGGACATGGGTTGCAGACAATTGCCACTCACCATTTTGTCTCAGCTTATAATATGCATACAAACGGTAACTTGGAGAAAAGGTGTCAGTTTGCAAATATGACGTGCCCAAATACACGGGCAATTTCACCGGGATATCAGAAAATGATAATCTGGTTAAAGGTTAAGACAAGGACAGTGATGTAATACTTCCAGCAGATGGAATTTCTTGTGATAATCAACTACGAAAAAGTAACATCCTGGAAGATATTATCAGTGATAAATCTGTGAAGTTGTGAGTTTGTAGACATGGTAAATACCAACGGAAGTGGCTAAACCTTATATGGTTATGAAGTTTTAAAATACCTTGTATAGGGCAATATCTGAAGTTGTCATGTAGTAATTTCCTACATGTGTGTAATGGGGGAGAACACTTACAAAACTCGGACATTTCTTTGCAATTGGTTTGGCATTTGAAATGCTAAGATATACAGCTCCTGATTGGACCTCTCCTCAACGAAGCAACCTTGATGTGTAGGCAAAAATGTCGCTTATATGCTACAGCGGTGTAAGACAACTTCACTGACTTCTAATTTCATCAAGGAGAAATCATAGACAGCCAGGAACACGAAATATTAGGACACAAATATAGGACAGACCATAGGACTGGAAGGTAATTCTAAGATTAGAAGACAGCAGCCCTAGAGACATCACATTGCGCCATTAGTTCTAGGATCCAGCTTCACGTGCACTCAGACACCTAACACACCTGAAAGTATACGGCATCTTAAACAGTTGTCTGACAGTATTCGGATGTTCCATTGGCTGGAGGTATGTAATCTTTTCCAGCTTTCAAATGAGTGTTGACTTCATCCCCCCACCCCAACCGTTATGATTCTCATTGCTTGGTTTTGGGTTCTGTTTATTTTATCAAAGTTTGACTTAGCTGCTGTTGACCATGCTGCAATGCCGTATTCTAGGAGTGGTCTCACTCGCCCAGTATATAGCTTCTTCAGTACTCCTTCGTCAGCTCCCCAGCCCATGTCAGAATGTTTTTTTTTTTTTTTATGATTGCCATTCTCTGCCTTGCTCTTATCCTATGTCTTGCATATTTGCATGAAATATACAAACGACGGGAAAAAGGCTGAACTGTGCATGTTAGATTTAAATTGCTTAGTAAAAAACGACTTTGAAATAAGCACAGAAAATTAACTTTCGATGTTGAAGAAAAATTTATTCCATAAAAAATACAATGAGTTCACTGCGCAACTTATAAATGCATAGTTAATTCATAAATTAATTAGTCTAATTTAGTTTTGATAGTCAACTGTAATACGTTCCAGACTTACCACTAATTAAGTGAGGAGCCAAACTGAAATGCCGTTTTCACAAAATACTTGCTGGACTTAAAATGAAAATGCGCAGGCTTCATTTCACGGTAATACTAGTTATGTGTAACAGTTTTATGTTAATGTGTTACTGGTTGTCGTGGAAATGACAAAATGTTATGTCTTCCTTCTGTCACACCTGCGAGAATACTGGACAGTGGCAACTGAAAAATCAGCCTGACAAATTTAAAAAATGGAAAGCAGAGCATCAGAAGGACTGCTGCTGTAATTACGAAGGGTCAGCCGGAATGATGGAGGTAAAACCCTGTGAGGTTCTCTTTCTTCGTTCAGTGGCAAATCACAAGCTATCAGATGGCGATTCCAAGGCCTATGTAAAGTTTCTTTTCTTCTTTCCACTCTGTAAAGTGTCAGTCTGTATGCTCTGTAAGGAAGAGTGGTGTGTTGTTGAGATCAGGCATGCCCCCAGTCTACCCAGCTGTAAATGGGTAACTCACCCTAGTCCTGAGTTAGGGAAGGCAAAGGCTCCAGGGGAAGCAGGCCCTAAACTTGGTCACTCCAACCGACGCAGGATGGTGTATGTATGAAGTAGAAGTGTAGAGTGTGATTACCGCGAATGGTGTACTGTTCGTGTGCTGACCAATATAACCACTCATACACATGTGTCTACAAGGCACCAATGCAGACTGCTGGAATCTTTGTTTACTCAATTTATTCAGACGTACACACTGGGACATACGAGTACATCATGGTATGTTGACATATCAATTTGTAGGTATACATAGCAGATCTGAAGTCATGACACATTCAGAAATAATGGGCAGTACATCAAAAGTTCAATGTCATGATATATTATGGCCGCATCCCCTTATCTGACTAAACGCGTCAGTGAAGGCAGATCGGTAAATAACTAAGGTTACTTGACGTCCATAGTTTGTAGCATATATTATGAAACCACGAAAGAGGGGGTTTCTAGCAAGATTGAGATCTCCCTGTCACTGTCCGATAATAGGATAAATAATATGTTCTCTTGGCAGTGATCAAAACATATGATGACCGAAATCTAACATGGCCGCCTCCCTGAGTTGTCGTTCACTCATTCATAGGAAGGAGAATATAAGCCAGAGTTAATTTATAATGGGTATATAAATGATTTCATAAATGTTCCCATACAGCTCTACGATGATCAGGTTAATTCACGTAGCCATAACCGCTGTAGGAAAGTCTGTCATCTTTGTCGATACAAAACACGACCCTAGCGATACGAAGCACAATGTTCCATCCAGGTCGAATCGACATGAGATCATCAAAATAGGGTCTGGCAATACATGGAGTCCGAATTATACATTGTACCGTACCTTAGGAGAGTCTCTAACATAACCTATAGTAGAGATACCATCTCCTTTAGAAGAAAACCACTTCCTGAATTATATTTCCTTAACAATCTACCAGCCCTTTGAAAAGTGCGTACCAGCCATTATCACGGTACATCGGAACTCATCACGACTTGTCAAGACAACTCATACTTCCGCTAGACCGCAATAATAAGAATCTAGTCCCGCCTACCCATCCAAAATATACAATATAGGACTGATTCTACTTGTACTAATAATATGTAATACATATGAATTCAGGCCATAAACACAATAAGCAAATTAATATATTTTCTGGCCCTAAAAAATAAGTACAAACGATTACTCCTATAATCAAAAGTGTGAATCAAACATGGATTCTCTCGCTTTTACCATAGACAGCATTTTCATACACAAATGAATGAATGTCTATATTTTTCCCATATTAAATAGCCATATCGATTTTTGTAATATGTGCGTCAAAATATGCACGCAACAGATTACCACACCCCTCGGGAAAAAAAAATGGTACATTTTTTTTTTGAAATACATCTAGGAGCAACATACAATAGGCTCACAACGCACCAATACAATGCGCAGATGATAAGCATAAGTTTTATGACCTTAGAGAAAGTACTTCTCTAAGTATAAATATTTCCAGAGAGGTGTCACCAACGCATACTACAATATTAGCAATGACACAATTTCCACATTAGTTTATACATAAATTTCATCTAAGATATCTTAACATCATGATCATCAAAGACGAAAAACATTGAAAGATCAGCGGTGAATAAATATCAATGAACCGCTAAGTAGTGTTACAATCAATATATGATATATTACATATGTGTACACATTTCAACATAGAAACAACTGTATCAAAGTTGTATAACAGTTATGAATCATGTGGGCATCTAGACAAAATATCTGCCATCACATTTTCTGACCCACGGATAGCTCGCACCGAAAAATGAAATGGCTGTAGAGCAATCGCGTATCGCGTTGATCTCGCGCTCTTCAGATTTTTACTCTGAATAGCCGTAAGAGCTTTCTGGTCAGTTTCCACAATGAAATGCGCGCCCAGAAGAAATCTTTGCAGTTTAAGGATTGACCAAACCATAGCCAATAATTCACGGTCTAGGACCGAGTAATTCTTCTCTGCGGCATTTAATTTCCGAGAAATATACATCACAGGATGCAGAGTTCCAGAGTACTCTTGCATTAGTGCAGCTCCAATCCCGGTGGATGAAGCGTCACTACGAAGAATAAATGTCTTATCCTTAGAAGGCAATACTAGGATAGGTGAAGTAGAAAACATAGTTTTAACCTTATCCAAAGAGGACTGACATTCTTGAGTCCAATGGACTACATTAGGAGACCCTTTCTTTGGCAAGGAAGAAAGAGGTGACATAATGGAGGACAGATTCGGGATGAATCGTCCATAAAATTGTATTAGACCTAAGAGACTTCGTACTTGCTTTTTAGTCTTAGGAATAGAAATGTTAAGTATCTTACTTGTATTATGGTCTTCTGTTTTTAGGAACCCATGACCAACACGGTGTCCTAAGAAAGATATTTCGCTAAAACCAATACATGCTTTCGATGGTTTCGCTGTCAGGTTATGCTCGCGTAAGATAGACAATAGTTCATTTATACCATTATAGTGATCGTTCCAAGTATCACTGAAAAAACAGATGTCATCAAGATACGCAATGACATCTGAGCGATGAGATAGGATTCGACGCATCATGCGTACAAATGTTGCAGGGGCGTTCATAAGACCGAAAGGCATGAAATTCCATTGGAATAGACCCCTAGGCGTCGAAAAAGCAGTAAACGGTTTGGCGTGTTCGGATAGTGGAACTTGCCAATATCCCTTAGACAAATCGAGTTTAGTAAAGAAGTGAGAATTCGATAGTCTCGTAAGTAGCTCTTCTAGTAAAGGCATAGGTTCAGCATCGAATTTAGTTACTTGATTCAATTTGCGATAATCCACGCAAAGACGTATGTTATTGTCTTTTTTTCGTACTATAACCATCGGCGAAGAATATGCTGATGTGGATGGTTCAATAATTTTTAACTCTATCATCTCATCTAACTCTTTCTCTACCTGTGCTTGAAAATGTATCGGGATAGGATACGGTCTGACTCTTATAGGACTATGGTCAGTAAGAATAATGTCATGTTGAATGACATCAGTTTGACCAGGAATGTCAGTAAGGATGTGGTGAAGTGGGATGTTATAAATATTTATAGGGGACTTAGTGTACTGACTGAGATCAGCTGTGAAGGTATATATATCTAATAAGAGTAGTGTAATATATATAACCTTACTTGCTACCACATATCTATATATCTCAGTCAGAATTATTCTGGAATAGTGTGATGCTACGTTATGTGTCTAGGGTATGAGTATGGTGAAGTGTAAGTCACAACAACAGACAGATAAACAATTTAATTTAATCCACTACTATTAACAACACTGTGACACTCACATACATATAACACTCTATGAGAATATCTTAAAGAAGTCACTCGTAACTTTTCAATTAACAATATGTATTCATTAATGTCATAAATGTGTATGTGTCCTGATTCAAATACAAAGGAACCAGGAATCACAATCAATGTTAATTACAAGTTATGTACAGAATGTATTAATATGAATCTGGGAGTGACATATATTATTAAAAATATCCTATGTGTGTCAGTTGTGTAATAGTAGTATGAGGTAATACTGGTTTTGTTTTGTTCAAGCTCTGTTGGTAGTTGTCATCATGACTTCAATAGTTTGTCTTAAGGAAATTAGTATTGGAGATGTTCTCAGTTCCTGATATTAAGACAATTAATTTCCCCTCTTAATATATTTTTACAAAGTCATTTCAAGATGAGGGGACATAATGTTGAGCTCAGCTGGCCAATTCGCTTATCTGGCGTGATGGCGGCAGGAAAGGACTCCTCTGCTCGAATTCTCCTCTGGGCTCAGGAGACACCTCACTGATAGCTAAAAAGACCAAGGAGTATGCTGTCCGACTCAGGATTCAGCAAAGCTCTGACCAGGTGCTGCTCACTACCATCAAGACCACTGTCCCTGAAATCAAGAAGGATGTACCTTCTACTTCATAACTAACTTAAACTCTCTTGTTACACTGATCACAACACAGCACAAACATTGAGTTCAGAGCATTAGGCCAACTGTCAGCTTCATTTGAAATACTTTATTCCAGTATTACCCTTCTTAATGGTTACTACGCCTCTGCAATTCCAGCATTATTTCTTTCTAGTCAATCATCTAGGTGTCAGTGTACTGTTTGGCCATTCCATGCCGTTTGACTTTTCTCCGACACCCTCTGTTCAGGCTGGAGCATTACAGGCTTTACCTCACGTTTGCCACTGAACTACACATATATATATACAGGCATAAATCAACAATTCACATTCAATTTTCATTAAAAGATATTGAATGGTTCAAGCTTACCACAATTCATACGAATAAACACAGATACGTTGATTAGCAATGAATTCTGGCACAAACTGGCACAAATTCCCATCTGCTTATCTTCCAGGCTTTTATTGAGCAAAATATATGCTGGCTTCAACGCACTGATGCTTTATCAAGCTTATTTAAACAAGTGGTTTCGAACTAACGCTCCCAAGTGTGTATATCAGCGAGTCTGACCAATGAGCCCCGTTCGACAAGTGTTTGAAAAAATGTTACCTTTCCCCGTTTCCCCTAACAACGAAAGATAGTATTTATAGTCCGACCAATCGTGGTTAGGCTTTCATTTGTTGCGCTCCAATCAATTGGGAGTTTACATGTTAGGCTATTTATGTAACGTAAGGTTTTTTTCAAACACGTTAAAAAAAATTTTATGAGCAGAAATGATTTTGTGTTGTCAGGCATCCCCACTATTTTATTTTGGTTATAATTTATTAATTCCTGGACTATTTGCGTAACGTTTTACATATTATTTGTCAGCAAGCCCTAAGGAACCCAATTATCCAAATTTAAAAGAGCTACGTGGCTGCGTTCAAAATATGTATTTTCTACCTCCTGTTTCGAAGATGTGATGTCTGGGTACTGTTATGTTTTCAACCGTAAACCCATCTATTGTTATCTTTCCTAATAAGCGTTTTTTATGATTTATAAACCTAACTCTGGGAAAGGGTAGTGTATTTTATCACTGTCCGTCTGAAAAAAAAATTAGTGCATGTAGACTTACACGCGTGATGGCAGCATTTGTGTATCGCGCGACGCGTGTTGCATGCGTTCCTGATTTTCAGCCCTCCCCTCTCTCTTTATCCTTTTGTCCATCTGTTCGTTCGTTTTGGTAACGCAGTGTAGAAAAAGACATGAATGGAATTTAAAATTTAGGTCAACTTGCATATTTCAAGGTTTTTCTTAGAAAGGCAGCACATTTTATTGTGTGTTTGGGAAACGCGTGTATGTTGCAGAAAGCCTTTAATATCGACGTGAAACGTTACAATTTGCTTACGCAGTAGAAAACAAGGGGATTTCGAGTACAGTCATTGTGACAGCACTGTTCTTTACCATTCTTCTTCCTTTATTTATTATATGTATTTATTAGGCTTTATATTTACTTGATAATTTATATATGTGGATTAGAATATTCCACGACACCTCCCCTCTTAAAACAGACATTATATGTCAGTCCTTTATTCTATATACACATAGAGAAATTTATTATTATTTCTGGGGTTTAAGGTGATTCTCATCACACGGATGGTGGCTTAAAAAATCCGCTCCCAAATTGGTTTTTCCAGATATATACTCAATGCTAAAATTATATGGAGCCAGAAGCAAAGACCATCGGAGTAACCTAGAGTTCTCATGCTTAGCCTGTGCTAGAAACGATAAAGGTTTGTGATCTGTTTGCAACTTAAATGCCTTCCCATATAGATAAATATTGAATTTCTTTATTGCCCATATTACTGCAAGACATTCTTTTTCGCTAGTTGAGTAGTTGATTTCAGCTTTATTCAACTTTCTGCTAGCATATGCCACTGGGCTTAATTCCCCATCCAATGCATCTGATTTCTGTAGTAAAGTTGCACCTAACCCAATATTACTTGCATCCGTCCTTACTATGAATTCTTGACTTAAGTCAGGTAATTTCAAAATGGGTTTACTTGTGAGCTTTTCCTTCAATTCTTGGTAAGTCATTTCACATTTGGAGTCCATGTAATGCGATCTGGATGTCCTTTACGTGTCAATTCCGTTAAAGGTGCACATATGGAATTAAAGTTTTTGATATACTTCTGGTAGAAACCACATAATGAGACAAAGGATCTCACGTCCTTCTTGGTTTGTGGTCTCGGGGCTTTCTGTAGTTTCTCTAAATTCTTTGGGTCAGGGGTCATGTTTCCCTGATAAACTGTGTGTCCCAAAAATTCCAATTCTTTACATCCAACGCAACATTTGGTTGGACGGGCTGTTAAATTTGCCTCCCTAAGTCGATCAAACAGCATGTTCAGAGAGTCAATGTGTTCCTCAAATGTTTCTGTTGCTATAAGGATATCATCCATAAAATTTGTTATACAGGGATTATTCAGAGGATCCAATAATTTTCTCATCATTCTAGAGAAGACACTAGGCGCATTCTTCAATCCAAATGGCAATCTATTAAACTCATAGTGTCCTTCTGAGGTACTAAAAGCTAGGTATGGTCTAACCTCAGGCTTTACTGGAATCTGATAGTATCCTTTACTCAGATCCACTTTTGAGAAATATTTAGCTTTATTTAGCCTGGCAAACAGCTGATTTGTATCCGGCAATGGATCCACCTGTCCTTCTGTAATAGCATTCAGTCTCCTGTAATCTATACAGAGTCTATGTTCTCCAGAGGGCTTCCTTAAAAGTACAACACCGGAACTATACGAAGACTCACTGTGCGAAATAATTCCTTCCTTCAACAGATAGTCTATCTCTTCCTTCAAAGCTTTCTCCTTAGCAAACGGAATCGAATATGGTTTCATACAGACAGGTGTGGAGTCTATCAGTTTCATATCATATTCCAATAGGTTTGTATGCCCTGGTCGGTCTGTTAACACCTCTGCATGATTATTTAGAACCTGTTGCACTCTCTCTTTCTGAGTTTTTGTTAAATGTGTACTGATTTTCACCTGTGCTGCTGTCTCACAGGGGTGTAATGGATATTCAAATGATGAAAGTGGTTCCTTTTTCATCTCCATGGCGATGGACAAGGTCAACAAGTGTGTCTCTTCCTGATGTTCTCTTTCCAAATATTTCTTCAGGAGATTCACATGATAGATTTTTTTCTTTCCCCTTCTTATCTATCTTATAATTTGTTCTAGACACCTTCTCTAAAACTGTATATGGACCCTGCCATCCAATTTGTAACTTATTCTGACTCCCGGGCAAAAGAAGCAGTACTTTCTCTCCCACAGCCAAATTTCTGTCTTTCGCCTTCCTGTTATAATAGGCAGCATGTTTCTTCCTGGCTTGTTTCAAATTTTCATTGGCAAGTTTCCAGCCAGTTTTTAACCGAGTGGTCAGCTCATTCACATACTGGTATGAAGATGTAATGTTTTCCTCTGCCTTTTCATCAGTCCACGTTCTTAACATAGCTTCGAGTGGACCTTTTATTGGCCTTCCAAACAATAATGTTGCCGGGGCCATACCGGTTGAACTATGGGGTACCTCCCGATAAGCAAAGAGGGCGGCGTGCAGGTACTGGTCCCATGTATCTGGTTTTTCGTGTGCCAACTTTCTCAGGATCGACATTAATGTGCCGTTAAATCTTTCCACTTGGCCGTTCCCTTGGGGATGATACACACTACAATAGAAGTGTTTGGCCTGGAAGATCCTGAAAACTTCTTCAGTTAGTTTCCCCTTGAACTGAGAGCCATTATCAGTCAAGATTTGATTTGGAAATCCTAACCTTGTGAAAATTGTGAGCAATGCCTCTGCCACATGTTTGGAATCAATCGATGACAGGGCTACTGCCTCTCCCCACATAGAACAAGTGTCCACCAGAGTCAGAATGTAGCTGTTCCTTCTCTTGGTTCGGGTGAGAGGTCCCACAAGATCCACGGCAACTCTCTCAAAGGGTGTTCCCACTATGGGCATTTCCCCCAGAGTTGCTGGTGCAGTCCAATGTTTAGGTGCTACTCGTTGGCACTCTGGACAGGATTTTACATATCGTTTGATATCTTCAGTTATTCCTGGCCAGAAATAGTGACAAGCTATTCGCTGTCCTGTTGCGCTGATTCCCATATGACCACTGAAGGGAATCGCATGCCCTAGTTCCAACACTTTAGTCCTATATGAAGTGGGAAGGACCAGCTGTCCGTGACCATTGGATTCAGATCCAGCCTTCCTATATATCAATTTGTTCTTCATATAAAACTCTCCCTTGCCTGGAGGTGTATGCGATTTGGGCAACTTCTTGAAACATGGCTTGAGTGTTTTGTCCTCAGCCTGTGCCTTCCTCATCTCATCTGGGTGAGTATTTATGGGATTATCCTCCTCCTTCTTTGTCTGTGATCTGGTCTGCACTGTTGCCAATATCACAGGTCTCTTGGGATTCCCCAAGAAGACATATCTACACCCCAATATTAGAGGGTAGATTGGCTCATTTATCACTGCTGCTTTTATGATTCCTTCCACATATCGCGTTTTCACTTTTATTCGGGCGACGGGAAGTGTCATGGTAGCTACATCCTTGGTTGCAGTTTGAATCTCCACTGTTTCTGTGGTGTATTGATCGGCCTGCACCAGGTGAGAACTCACAACGGAATCGTAATCTAAACCGGTATCATATAAACATCTTATAGTGACACCATTACAGATGACATCTTCACACACTGGGGGGTGGTATGGTTCCTGTAATTCTTCAGGTTTGCCCTTCTTTTCCTTTTTCCCCGATGTCATAGCAGCAAAATGAGGAGGTTTCCTTCTACAATGGTCAGTGTCATGATTGTTCATCTTACAATTTTTACACCACCTTTTTCCTTGGTTGAAAGATTTTCTTTCATCATATTTCCTTTCATCGAATTGTGGGAATTTATTTTTATTTTCATACCGTGGCCTATCAAATTGGTGCTTACCTTTATTTTGATCCTTAGGATCAAATTTATTAAAGTTCTGTGGTGCCCTAAAGTTATCCACTTGTTTCTTTTTATTACCTGTTACCTCTGCTTGAGCTGCTTGATACCTTTCAGCAACATTTAGCAACTCACCCAGCCTCTCTGCACCTTGTTCCATGAGAAACTTTCTCAGGTCTGGAGCCATGGACTCTCTTAATTGCTCTATAAGGACCATTTCCTTAAGATCTTGGGTTTTCCCCAGAGAAGTCCATTTCTCCAAGTATGTCTCTATTCGTGCAGAGAACTGGTGATAGGTTTCACCTGACAGTAGTTTAGCATTCCTAAATTTTTTTCTATAGAATTCTGCATTCTTTTCATACCTTAACAAAAGAGCCTGCTTTAGCATGTCATAATTTTCCTGATCACCTCTGCTCATTTTTGCAAAAACTTCATAAGCTGCCCCACGAAGTCCCTGAGATAACTTTAAGCTCCACCTTTCTCTCTCTAACCCATACGTGGTAGCTAATAGTTCATACCTATTTATATAGCTCTCAATATCATCGTCTTTCTCAACAAAATGATCTAAATGAAAGTTCATAGCTGAGGTTGAGGCTCCTTGAGTAACCGTAGCATCAGAGGCAAAGGGACTGGCACCATTTTCAGGAGCATGGCCTTGAAACTCAAACTCCCTTAGTCGTAACTCATGTTCCCTTTGTAATCTCTTCTCCTCCTTTTCTGCTTCCCTCTCTGCAGCTAATCTCTTCTCTTCCCTTTCTGCAGCCTGTCTTCTTTCCTCGGCTTCCCTTTCTGCAGCTAATTTCTTCTCTTCTGCTTCCAATTTCTTAGCCTCTTTGTCAGCCTCAATCTGCAACCTCTTAGTCTCAGCCTCAGCTTGCAACCTCTTAGTCTCAGCCTCAGCCTCAAACTGTAACTTCTTAATTTCCCTTTCAGCCTCTAACCTTCTTTCGGCTTCTTTTTCTAATCTTCTTTCTTCACGTTCAATAAATTTGTCACATTCCGTCGTGACATAGGCAACCATAACTTGCCCATCTAATCCTAACTCTTTTGCAGTCTGAACCGCAGCAGATCGAAATTTGGCCAGGTCCGCCATTGTCTATCAGGTAACTTAATACAATGTCTAACCAACAATTCAATCTCTAATGGACAACACAGGCACCGTGAGCTCAACCTTATTTAATTCCACCCAAGGATACCTTTTAATTCTTATATTCCCTGAAGTGAATTACCCCCAATATTTTTAATAGTTAAAGATTCAAAATCCCAAGAGCGAGACCCCAATATATGTGGTGAAGTGGGATGTTATAAATATTTATAGGGGACTTAGTGTACTGACTGAGATCAGCTGTGAAGGTATATATATCTAATAAGAGTAGTGTAATATATATAACCTTACTTGCTACCACATATCTATATATCTCAGTCAGAATTATTCTGGAATAGTGTGATGCTACGTTATGTGTCTAGGGTATGAGTATGGTGAAGTGTAAGTCACAACAACAGACAGATAAACAATTTAATTTAATCCACTACTATTAACAACACTGTGACACTCACATACATATAACACTCTATGAGAATATCTTAAAGAAGTCACTCGTAACTTTTCAATTAACAATATGTATTCATTAATGTCATAAATGTGTATGTGTCCTGATTCAAATACAAAGGAACCAGGAATCACAATCAATGTTAATTACAAGTTATGTACAGAATGTATTAATATGAATCTGGGAGTGACATATATTATTAAAAATATCCTATGTGTGTCAGTTGTGTAATAGTAGTATGAGGTAATACTGGTTTTGTTTTGTTCAAGCTCTGTTGGTAGTTGTCATCATGACTTCAATAGTTTGTCTTAAGGAAATTAGTATTGGAGATGTTCTCAGTTCCTGATATTAAGACAATTAATTTCCCCTCTTAATATATTTTTACAAAGTCATTTCAAGATGAGGGGACATAATGTTGAGCTCAGCTGGCCAATTCGCTTATCTGGCGTGATGGCGGCAGGAAAGGACTCCTCTGCTCGAATTCTCCTCTGGGCTCAGGAGACACCTCACTGATAGCTAAAAAGACCAAGGAGTATGCTGTCCGACTCAGGATTCAGCAAAGCTCTGACCAGGTGCTGCTCACTACCATCAAGACCACTGTCCCTGAAATCAAGAAGGATGTACCTTCTACTTCATAACTAACTTAAACTCTCTTGTTACACTGATCACAACACAGCACAAACATTGAGTTCAGAGCATTAGGCCAACTGTCAGCTTCATTTGAAATACTTTATTCCAGTATTACCCTTCTTAATGGGTACTACGCCTCTGCAATTCCAGCATTATTTCTTTCTAGTCAATCATCTAGGTGTCAGTGTACTGTTTGGCCATTCCATGCCGTTTGACTTTTCTCCGACACCCTCTGTTCAGGCTGGAGCATTACAGGCTTTACCTCACGTTTGCCACTGAACTACACATATATATATACAGGCATAAATCAACAATTCACATTCAATTTTCATTAAAAGATATTGAATGGTTCAAGCTTACCACAATTCATACGAATAAACACAGATACGTTGATTAGCAATGAATTCTGGCACAAACTGGCACAAATTCCCATCTGCTTATCTTCCAGGCTTTTATTGAGCAAAATATAAGCTGGCTTCAACGCACTGATGCTTTATCAAGCTTATTTAAACAAGTGGTTTCGAACTAACGCTCCCAAGTGTGTATATCAGCGAGTCTGACCAATGAGCCCCGTTTCGACAAGTGTTTGAAAAAATGTTACCTTTCCCCGTTTCCCCTAACAACGAAAGATAGTATTTATAGTCCGACCAATCGTGGTTAGGCTTTCATTTGTTGCGCTCCAATCAATTGGGAGTTTACATGTTAGGCTATTTATGTAACGTAAGGTTTTTTTTCAAACACGTTATAAAAAATTTTATGAGCAGAAATGATTTTGTGTTGTCAGGCATCCCCACTATTTTATTTTGGTTATAATTTATTAATTCCTGGACTATTTGCGTAACGTTTTACATATTATTTGTCAGCAAGCCCTAAGGAACCCAATTATCCAAATTTAAAAGAGCTACGTGGCTGCGTTCAAAATATGTATTTTCTACCTCCTGTTTCGAAGATGTGATGTCTGGGTACTGTTATGTTTTCAACCGTAAACCCATCTATTGTTATCTTTCCTAATAAGCGTTTTTTATGATTTATAAACCTAACTCTGGGAAAGGGTAGTGTATTTTATCACTGTCCGTCTGAAAAAAAATTAGTGCATGTAGACTTAAACGCGTGATGGCAGCATTTGTGTATCGCGCGACGCGTGTTGCATGCGTTCCTGATTTTCAGCCCTCCCCTCTCTCTTTATCCTTTTGTCCATCTGTTCGTTCGTTTTGGTAACGCAGTGTAGAAAAAGACATGAATGGAATTTAAAATTTAGGTCAACTTGCATATTTCAAGGTTTTTCTTAGAAAGGCAGCACATTTTATTGTGTGTTTGGGAAACGCGTGTATGTTGCAGAAAGCCTTTAATATCGACGTGAAACGTTACAATTTGCTTACGCAGTAGAAAACAAGGGGATTTCGAGTACAGTCATTGTGACAGCACTGTTCTTTACCATTCTTCTTCCTTTATTTATTATATGTATTTATTAGGCTTTATATTTACTTGATAATTTATATATGTGGATTAGAATATTCCACGACAAAGGACATCCTGAAATTGTTCTAACATAGTAGAAACTTGTTTCTGCTCTCCTGGAGATAATTCTGGAGAAATTGCAACATCTTTCCATGATTCATTAGAGTGAAGAGGAATCATTGGAAAAGGTAAATTTACATCCGAGAAACTCGTTTCCTCATCCTGTATTACTGACAGAGATGAGTACTGTCCATGTTGGACTGGAAAATCGTCCATTGCCTGGAAAACAGGTTGTAAATAATCAGGACGTTCATGGAATTCCGTGAGCATGTTGATGTGGAAGGTTTTACGCTTCCCGTCAATATCGACGATATAGTCAACATCGGAAACTTTTGATATTATATCGTACGGACCTTTCCAAGAAATGAGAAGTCTATTTTCCCTACAAGGTAGCAAGACAAATGCTTTGTCACCTGGACAAAGTTGTCGCAAACATCTCTTTTTATTGGCAAATTCCCTTGCCTTCTGTTTCGCAAATTCAGAAGAAGCAGTTGCCAATTTGCATGCTTCAATAATCTTGTGTCTAAGTGCGATGACATATTCATAAGAGGATTTTGTGTCATCGACAATATTATCAGCAGTTATAAGATCATGAAGTAAGGACATGGGACCTCGCGGTTTCGCGCCAAAGACAAGTTCAAAGGGAGAAAATCCTGTATGTTCGTTGGCGACCTCTCTATATGCAAAGAGAGCCGCGGGTAAAACCCTATCCCAATCCTGAGGATGATCTTCTGTTATCTTACCTAGTAGGTTTTTCAGAGTTCTATTCAAACGTTCCACCATCCCATTGGACATAGGATGATAAATACTACTCAGCGATCTCTCTATCTTCAGAGTCGACATTACTTGAGACATGGTATCCGATATGAGTTGGGTACCATGGTCGGATAATATTTCTGCTGGAAACCCCAGACGAGAAAATATTAACCAAAGAGCATCTGCGACATCAGCAGTAGTTATGCTCTTTAGAGGAACAGCCTCCGGCCAACGTGTGCACATATCAACACACGTCAAAATAAATTGGTGTCCTCTAGCAGACTTTATCTTAAATGGACCAATGATGTCTATCGCCATTTTTTGAAATGGCCGAATGGGAATGTCTGCAGCCTGAATAGGTGCATCATGGCGTGGACCTCTGGATTTAATCTCTTGACATACTTTACAAGATCGACAATAGATTCGTATGTCCTTATTCACAGCAGGCCAAAAGAAAGATTGAAGAACTCTAGCTTTAGTACGGGAAAAACCCATATGTCCAGCACACTGCGAATCATGAGCGTGCTGTAAGATTTTAACTCTCATACTTTTAGGCACAAGGATTTGAGAATGAATGGACTTAGCGGAGTCTTGTACCATACGTACAAGTACGCCATTCTTCATCGTAATCCAAGATTTACGATTTGTATCCTTATTCGGATCACCTTTTGTTGCCAGAGTAAAGAATTTCTTTAGAGTAGGATCATCTTCCTGCTGTTTGATAAAGGAATCGTGGGAAATCTCCAAGGGATCATCTTGGATCTGCGCATCATTATCTTCAGAATGTGAAGATTGTGGCATATTAAGAGCTTGAGCCCTAGTGATTACTGCATTAGCAGATTGCATATTAACATTTTCCCAATTAGAAATTTGCTGTGGATTGCATTCTTTCACTCCATGAATGCGACCGATGATAAGATCAGCGATCGGATTCGGCAAGAGACATGCTTGCACCTCTCCTGTAAAGAAAGGCGTAGCAATATTGATAATGGCAGTGGAGTACTTCTCCAATGTGCCACCAAATGTTACACATTTGACTATATTGCCTGTAGCTCGAGAAGGATTTACGAGTGATTGCCTCACTCCAATGGTAGTGCACCCCGAATCGAAAAGAATTGATACCGGAGTACCATCTATTAGGCCCCTATTAAAGACAAGAGCACCCCTTCCATTATGCGCAATTGACGCATGGAGAGCGGGAAGCGGGTGACCGCAGCTTAAAGTAGACACTGTGGTTGGATCGAATAATGTTTTGCATTGCGAACACTCAGATGCTCTAGCAAAATCGAAAGCGGAATTTGCTACACTGTTGGAGTCTTTTTTATCATTATTCTGATTATCGGTGTCGTGGAACTCCTGTTGTGCAGAGTTTGACTGGTAATAAGATTTACCATGTCTTTTGTGTTGTGATCTACCTCGGTTATAATTGTCTCTATAATTATTATTGCCTCTGTTATAACCCCTATTTGGGTTTGAATCATAATATTCATGATCATAATCATCATGCTCGTTATATTGAGTATCCCTGTAATATTGTTTCTTTTGTCTCCATGAAGCACTTGGGTAGTTCCTATAGCTACTCCCTTTCCGAGAATTTCTAACATTATGGGTACCCCTCGCGTGTCGAGGACTATCAGCCCGATTCCAGTTCTTCGAAGAAGAACCCTGATTTGAGTGGTTATCTTGGTTTTGATACTTATTCCAATTAACCTTTTTATCAAATTTATTTTTAGCTCCTTGGAATTTGTGTGAGTAATTCTGATTATATTCTGTTGCCGAAGCAACTGGCATACTCTCTTTAATGTTAGAGTTACTAAGAATCATGTCAGGGTGTGCCGTGGCATACTGGTCACAATATTCTTCCATTTGCTTTATTGTACCAGGTTTACGCTCATGTAAGAACTCTAGGAATGATTTATTTACAGAAGACATGACCTTGTCTCTTAGCAATAAATCCGTAAGACCATCAAATGTTTTCTCTGTTTTGGATAATTCAATCCATCGTGAAAGTGTAATTCGTGCTTTTGAGATGAAATCTGAGAATTCTACACCTACCTCAGGTCTCATTGTTTTAAACAAAAGACGGTAACCTTCCTCAGACAGCTGATATCTCTTTATCAAAGCTGCCCTAACAGCATCATAATTATCTTTGTCGGCCTCTTCAACAAAATATAACTTACTTAGGGACTCCCCTTTTAGATTTTCAGACAACTGATTCACATACTGTGATTTGTCAACATTATGAGATCGACAAGCCCGTTCAAATCTAGAAAGCCAAAATGTTATGTCATCACTGGTAGGGTTAAACGCTGGTACCTTGACCTTGTACACAAAGGGTTTACCATTACCACCAGATGCCTGATTAACATTACTCATACATGTCAATTTTAATTTCTCTAATTCAAACTCATGTTCTCTTATTGCTTTTCTCTCTTCAGCTTCTCTATCTAATCTTTTCTGTTCTGCAGCAGCAGCAGCTTCTAATTTTTTCTGTTCTGCAGCAGCAGCAACTTCTACTTTTTTCTGTTCTGCAGCAACTTCTAATTTTTTCTGTTCTGCAGCAACTTCTAATTTTTTCTGCTCTGCATCAGCTTCTAATTTCTTCTGTTCTGCCTCAAATCTCCTTTCCTCCACTTGCATCTGCAATTTCTTAAGTTCAGCAGCAGTATCAGCTTCTTTTTCTAATCTTTTTTTCCTCAGCTAGAGCTTTCCTTTCTTCTGCAGCAGCTTTTTTTTCTTCTATTTGAAGTTTTCTCTCCTCAGCCGCAGCTTTTTTTCCCTCAGCAGCAGCTTTTCTTTCTTCAACAGCAGCAGCAATTTTTTTCTCTTCTGCAGCTAATGCTTTGTCATATTGAGCAACAGCCCATTGTTCTAAGTCTTTTCCAGTCTTATCAAGAGATTTTCCTTGTGCAATGAAATAATCTAATGTAGACATATTGTCTTCTTAAATCAGAAACCTGAAAAAGTAAATAAATTACCCTCTTTCACGTTAATGAGAGACAAGTCTATACCATAGACTTAGTCTTAGTCCAAACTTGTATGGTTTATAATAACCAATGATAACTTGAGTACCTATGGACACAATAACTGTATCTCAAATACTGTGGGAGACAAGCCTTACAAAGGTCTTGTATATCTCAATGTAATCAAAGATCACTTGGGTACCTGTGGAAAAAATATTTCCCTTTACCAATCACTTTGGGAGACAAGCCTTACAAAGGTCTTGTACATTTTGTTTTATAACAATAACAATCATAAAGTACTGATCTGTACTATACTATCAGTGTATACCACTATACGTCATATGTCAACTAAAGACATTACAAAGGACAAACAAGAAAAGACAATATGAACACATTTGCAGAGATCAAATTAAATTAAATAGGAGAAATGAAAAAAATGATCACAGAAACCGTGATGATAACTGCAATAATAAAATGACAAGACAAATAACGCCACAGTGTATAAACATAAGGGTGTAAAAAACTGAAATGAAAGGAAAGATGAGACCTACAATTATACAAACAAATCAAAAAACAAAAATAAAGAACAGAAAAAATGTTACAAATACAAATATGAAACAGTCGTCACAACTAACCAAATATTTGCAAACTATGTTGCATGCAAATTTCAATTAAGAAATTGCTCCCTATCGAACGCCAGAACAAGACCAATATCATTCGGTATTTCCTGTTCTAGTCACCTCCCATCCAGGCCCGCAACATATAAACACCTACACATATAAACAAATAACATGTAAGCATAAATAGCATATAGCATACAATATAATTTATGTCATGAATGGAATGTGTTGCAGGTATAGTGTTGTAAAGCAGGCACAGTTTATTTTAATTCTAATAACTTGCCACTTTATTGAGTAATAGATTTAATTCTAAACTATTACACTGTCAATTTTTTCTCTTTTGAGCATATGAAGATCCAACGATGAACTATGCACTTTATGTTTAACAACACTGTGATTCTTCTGTACGTTGAGAAATGTCAACAATACTGCTCCAGATATTTTCTACACTTGATACCACTGTCCTGTGTAATACTGTCTGTACAGCGAAAAACTGTCAACAAGCGCTGATCTAGATACAGCATCCTATCGGTAATACAGGTCAAGCTGACATCGACTGTATAGCTGTCCTACTGGTGTTGATGTGTTCAAACAAATGTTCTTTCAGCTGTAAACTGTGATTCTCAACACAAAACTGCGTAAGCTGGACCCAGGAATCTGGCTCGCCACTGTAAAGTTTCTTTTCTTCTTTCCACTCTGTAAAGTGTCAGTCTGTATGCTCTGTAAGGAAGAGTGGTGTGTTGTTGAGATCAGGCATGCCCCCAGTCTACCCAGCTGTAAATGGGTAACTCACCCTAGTCCTGAGTTAGGGAAGGCAAAGGCTCCAGGGAAGCAGGCCCTAAACTTGGTCACTCCAACCGACGCAGGATGGTGTATGTATGAAGTAGAAGTGTAGAGTGTGATTACCGCGAATGGTGTACTGTTCGTGTGCTGACCAATATAACCACTCATACACATGTGTCTACAAGGCACCAATGCAGACTGCTGGAATCTTTGTTTACTCAATTTATTCAGACGTACACACTGGGACATACGAGTACATCATGGTATGTTGACATATCAATTTGTAGGTATACATAGCAGATCTGAAGTCATGACACATTCAGAAATAATGGGCAGTACATCAAAAGTTCAATGTCATGATATATTATGGCCGCATCCCCTTATCTGACTAAACGCGTCAGTGAAGGCAGATCGGTAAATAACTAAGGTTACTTGACGTCCATAGTTTGTAGCATATATTATGAAACCACGAAAGAGGGGGTTTCTAGCAAGATTGAGATCTCCCTGTCACTGTCCGATAATAGGATAAATAATATGTTCTCTTGGCAGTGATCAAAACATATGATGACCGAAATCTAACATGGCCGCCTCCCTGAGTTGTCGTTCACTCATTCATAGGAAGGAGAATATAAGCCAGAGTTAATTTATAATGGGTATATAAATGATTTCATAAATGTTCCCATACAGCTCTACGATGATCAGGTTAATTCACGTAGCCATAACCGCTGTAGGAAAGTCTGTCATCTTTGTCGATACAAACAACGACCCTAGCGATACGAAGCACAATGTTCCATCCAGGTCGAATCGACATGAGATCATCAAAATAGGGTCTGGCAATACATGGAGTCCGAATTATACATTGTACCGTACCTTAGGAGAGTCTCTAACATAACCTATAGTAGAGATACCATCTCCTTTAGAAGAAAACCACTTCCTGAATTATATTTCCTTAACAATCTACCAGCCCTTTGAAAAGTGCGTACCAGCCATTATCACGGTACATCGGAACTCATCACGACTTGTCAAGACAACTCATACTTCCGCTAGACCGCAATAATAAGAATCTAGTCCCGCCTACCCATCCAAAATATACAATATAGGACTGATTCTACTTGTACTAATAATATGTAATACATATGAATTCAGGCCATAAACACAATAAGCAAATTAATATATTTTCTGGCCCTAAAAAATAAGTACAAACGATTACTCCTATAATCAAAAGTGTGAATCAAACATGGATTCTCTCGCTTTTACCATAGACAGCATTTTCATACACAAATGAATGAATGTCTATATTTTTCCCATATTAAATAGCCATATCGATTTTTGTAATATGTGCGTCAAAATATGCACGCAACAGCCTACAACAGACTCTGCAACATCAAACCGTATGGACCAGAAGTTGACATAACCAAAGAGGAGTGCATCAACCATGTCGCAAAGCGATTAGGCACTGCACTGAGGACACTCACTACTGCCCTGCAGGAAACAAAAAGTCACCCTTGGGGGAAATGGCCATGGTCGTCTAACCCAAAATTCCATACGAAAATTGTGTATTTACTACACCAGGGCCATCCGCAAGCATAGTACAGCCCCAGAGATGAAACAAGTCATCGTGGCTTTTTTCTACCATGGGTATTTGACAGACGACAAACCCCAACATAATTTGTGTCCGCCAGGCAAAGACTCCTGGTGTTTCTATCAGGCTTCCATGGCTAGACTACAACCTGCTCCATAAGCACGTATCCCCTATTTATGAACGTCTTACTGATCTGCATCTGCTCAAGCGGTGTGAGCTACATGTAGGTGCAACTCAAAATGCAAATGAAAGCCTCCAGAATGTTATATGGAGTTGTTGCAGCAAGCGGAAATTTGTGTCATTAAAAAAGTTCAAATTCAGTATCCTTGTGGCCATTGGAGAGTTCAACTTTGGTCCATCAGCCAGTGCAGAAATAGAAAAGCTGTATGGATAGCATCTGGAACAAACTCGAAACGCCTTGGACAGGTGCGATTAAGGAAACGTCTTGCCAACAGCCAGAAATATGAGGCTGACAAACTTGTGAAAAGAAGAAAAATTAGGCAAGAGGCAAGACAAAGACGAGAAGAGGAGCTGCAGGAAGCTGAAGGAGGTGCAGCATATAGTGCTGGACAATTTTAGACACATTCAGCCCCCCCAGAATGGAGTATATTGGACAAGACAAGGCACTTGGTGAGTAAAATGCATTTTTCTAAAAACTTAACTTTTTGTTAACAAAAAATTTAATTACTAACAAACTGTCTAACAGACCAGTCTTAAATTTGGCATACATGTAGTACACATCTATATCTGTAAAGTAACACATCTGAATTTTTGATATTTTGTAATTTTCTTTTATATATTTTTTTTAATATTTAAAAAAATATTTTTTCATACAATGTAGTGTATTTATTTTAAAAATCATTAAAAATAGAATTTTAAACTTATCAAAAAAAAGCATGTGCAAAATTGTTTTAATTGTCAGTCACAACATGTGTGTGCAATTTTATAAAGTTTGGACAATAGGAAACATGAAATTTGCTCTTGAAAATTGGTTACAAATCCAAAATGGCGGATTTTTTTTTTTTTTTTTGTTACCATGGTATCCACATTTTTTAAACAAAATAGTAAGATAATCTCTGCAAGTTTTTAAGCATACCTTACAAAGGCTCAAAAAAGTGCGCATGCGCAGCGGGTATTTCAAGTGAAACTTTCGCAGTTGAGTTGCAACCGGTAATTGTTACATGCCTCTCAACACACTGGTCAAGTAGGGAGAAAAAGATATAGGTACATTCTTTTTGAGTCTTTGTAAGGTATGCTTAAAAACTTGCAGAGATTATCTTACTTTTGTGATAGAAAGAATCCTCGTACCACATCATGGGACCGAGAATAAATGTTTTGAAAAGGGTACAATCTTTTATGAACACCCTGTATATATATCCATTGTAGACTTCTGCTGTCGAAAAAGCACTTTCATCCGACTCAGTGGGGTTAAAGTTAATTTTAAGGGAGGGCAAATGTCTAAGGAAGATGAAGTGATGGATGGAAGCTGAGGTCGGCTGATGACTATGTCTGGAGACCCAATAATTAGCAGAGACATTTGTCTTCTTTTAGTTTGTGGCACATGTTTCTGGTTCACGTTGCCAGCAGTCCACGCTAGACACCAACATTAGAGGGGTCTTGAAGATGCTTGCAACCTATGTAATTACCTCATCCGTATTGCATGAGACGTGTTACAGCCACCAGATTGACTAGAGAATAGAAGTACAATCCAAGGTACCTGTGGGAACCAACAGCGTCTGAAGCAGACGCCAACCGGCCGCATAATGGTAGTTAAGTAGCGTAACAGCGCAACCAATGAAGATTTCAATTTGTTCATAAAGTCCACCATAGTTTAAATCAACCGATGATGATCAATATCATCGCTTCTTTTTATAACCAACTCTATTTATTTTACATTGTTAACCCATAAGTAATTTTAAACCTGTTTATCTGTAACTTTAAAGCTATTAAGTGAATTGTATGTGTTCACCAATATGAATCATACTGTTTTAAATGCATAAACATAGAGAGCTAAGGGATTCAGATTTTACTGAATCACCTTCAGCTGGGGCTTGTAAATAACAGCGACAATATATTACCTCATAGAAATGGCGGGAGAATAAACATTTCATGACAGCTTAGATGATCTCAGTTGTTATTCCAGCTTTTCTTTAAAATCCTGTGAGGTTCCCTTAAATAGAAGCATCATTCTTCTATGTTTATCTCTGGCAAGAGTAATCATGAGCGAAGGGTGATACCTATAAAGACCTTTAACACTATACTCTAAGTCTGGCCATTGTTGGATCACTACTGAGGAGCATGGGAGACGATCCCGCCGCTCTCTCTGCTCGATAAGCAGTCAAAATGGAAAAAGAAGAAGAAGCCCTACCTGTCTCTTTCGAAACTTGCCTGCCCAGTGAATCTGTAGCCGACCTTATGTCAGACGAGTTTGACAATTTTGAACCTGCTGGAGCCAAATTCACTTCAGTCGGTCACAGCCACGTTAGCCTAGAACCTCACGGGTGGGCAAGGTACAAGCTTTCAAATGCAGTACCTCTCTATTCTTGATCGTCACTTATTGTTCCTGTCCACAGTTGGTTAAGATGAACTTCTATGTTGTCCAAACTCCTTCATCTTGGATGTCCTGTTGATCAAACTGAATGACTTTAATATAGATCTTCCTCATTCGCTGAAATAAATTCCAGGACTTCATATTCGGTTGTAAATAATAGAATGACTGCACATAGCAAGCATGTAGGTGATCACAAGATTCTTGTGGGGCTAACCTCGCCCAGTAAAAGGAAATAATTAGAGACCACCATGGCCTGAAAACAGGAAGTTTTCTGGCACATACTTGTACGTCCTTGACGGAGGTCAAACACAACAGGGGACCCAATGCTCGGTCAGGACAGTAACAAAAACAGAAATTGTGTCATTAAGAGTAAGTCATCCGCCAAAACATGGCGGGAAATAACTATGTTGTTGTCTTTCTGCTGCAGGTCGCCACTAAATTTTCCTGTTGTCATTTCATTCATTTCTATTTTCCTTGAGAAAGTAAGAAAACACAGAAACAGTGGCACGAAAGCATAGAAGCCTTATTCGATAATGAGCAATGAGGCGTCACAGGCTAAATATATTGATATATAGTAGAGACACTTGTTCATACTTACCCGAGTTGCTTAATATAAATGGGGAAAATTCCACACATTTTGTCAAAGAAAAGCAACAGAGGCAGGAATATTTCTTAAAAACGTAAACACCCCGAGTTATGAAATATATTGGGAATAAATTCGCGTTATTTCAACTGGCGCAACGCGCCCTGAATAACATTGCAACATTGGTGGGATAGTATGTGACTAATGTTACCGATTAGGCAATTAGTATGGTTAATTTTAATTATAAAACATTTAGATATATAATGTGCAGCTATGTTATATTGTACGAGCACTGAAGTTACGCGATTTCATCTACACGTGCTCGCACGAAAAAAAGAGGAAACTACAAATTTAAATAGTGCCAGCAATTTCAGGCGCCATGTTAACATGTTAATCGGTGAAAATAAATAAGGAGGGGAAATTAGAGAGCCTATGCTTTATCTAGAAGTGGAAGCAAATTGAAACATTCCTCCACCCATCGTCCTACCAAGAAGCTAAAACCATCATCCACAACAAGTAAAACTACCAGTGGAAGAAAGAAGGCGATATGTACAACAGATATGACCCATTCCACCAGCTTCATAGACACCAGCAGACCACCATTTTCCTCCTGAAAACTAGCCACTGCAGATTACTAGGCCACGTCTATCGTCTCAGGACATCTCACACGAATTAATGTCTATGTGGAACCGGAATCCAGACCCCTCAGCTCATTCTCCAAAAAACTGCCCAGCCCACAATAACCCACAACGCCTGACCTGGCCAGTGGGTGCCGAGCTCAGGCAGAAGCTATGAGGCTGCCGCGATGACGTGGAAAACATTAAATTTCGTCCTTGCAATAAGCCTGCAGATTTAGCATGACTTCAAACTGAACGCAGAAGAAGAAGAAGAAAAAGGAGGAGAATTCATTCAGTCGTGGCAAACACACACCAAGTACTCATGTCACGTGCCATCAGCTCAAGCTCTTTTCAAGTTTTCATCATAATTGTCCCTTCTGTCTCCAGATCTGTTCTCTATGTGTTTGTGTGTGTGTGTATGTATACCTCTGCCCCGCTTACCCTGTGGGTTTATAGAACAAAGACAGCTTTGTAAAGCTATCTACATTTTGTTCCTGTATATATGTACATAATATGTTCTGCGTCAACGTTGTGTTATCAGCAACATCATGACTATTCAGCTTCTTGTAAAGCAAAGGTCTTGAAAATTATCAAGCCAAGCCTTTTTTACCTGTGCCGTCTGTTCAAGGTTCATGTCTTCTTTACCCATTTCATGTATGTCTCCAATTACATTCTCCATTTGTTTTTGTTTTGTTTTCCTGTCTCCCTCTATGTCTCCCACTCAAGGGTTTCCGGAGCAAGTAATGGCTTGTAATGTTATCAGCTGCTTCCACTTCAATACAACAGTCACACCCTCACCTGTTATTTCTTTGATATTTGTCTGGTTATTTTGATCAACACCATATTTGTAATCTTGCAATAGCAAATCAATGGTTTCACTCAACTCGAGCCCTCTTGTCATGAAAGTCTAACTATCTATTTAAGAGCCACGGTAGCACAGTGGTTAGTGCACTGCCTTCCTAGCTCGGTGGTCCATGGTTCGATCCCCGGTTGAGGTGGGACTTTTTAGACCCCAAACGGCTCCGGGGTCGACCCAGCCTCATCAATTGGGTAGTGGAACAACTCTGGGGAGATTAAGGTGCAATACTGACACTCTTAGTGTGCCGATGATTGTTACGGTGTTTTTATTGATATCGTCTGCTATAGTTGGCAGTGCGCAATTTCAGGTCAATAGAATTAATATAGATTGATGTTGATACTTCACGGATTAGTGAACGCAAAGTACACGGTCAAATTGTGACGTGTTAGCGTCGATAAGGTCACGCTTCGTGACTTAGATACCGGACCCTTTTTACGTTGTCCGTCAAGACGTGAAGACGTGTCTTACCTCCTTCCTGTTACGGTATATGATATTAACGCCGTCTGCTAAAGGTTATCAGACGTGCAATTGTAAAGGTTAAGGCATTTAATATATTGCGATAGATGGTTCAATTATTGAACGCACCATACACGATCGATTATGACGTGTATAGCGTTGTTTGGGTCACAGTCGGTAACTAAGAAACGCTACCCTTTGCTACTTGACCGCCAAGCTGAATAGCTGCGTTTTGTTAACCTTCCAATTCAATGGCATGATATAGCCATTTATATGTGCATTTATGGTGGACCAGGGTCAGTCCCAGAACTCTACATGAGAGGAAACTTATGGAGGTTAGTGATTAACTAAATCCTTGGCAGGAGAAAGATAATCGTCTACTTTATACGAAGTAATTAGACTCACAGTCTCACTGTCGGCAGGTAGCCATTCTATCTGCGCGTGCATATAGCTGTGATGTTCTGACGACAATTACTGCATTGTATCCTTAAACGGACATTGACACGTAAAACAGCAGTCTACGCTATTGATTGATTGATGCATGTACCTCATGTGTGAATTGAACTGTTTATGTATGTGTGTAATCCATATTAAATTGTGAAGGACTCGAACCGGAGGCATTATTGATTGAATCACGTTACACCATTCAATCTTATGAATTATGCATTTTATATCAAGTTGCTGAGTTAATAAGATGAACAGTTGTTTACATCTTGATGCCAAGTTCAGACATTACGACAAACCAAAAATGAGGTTCACCCCATTCGCGTACGAATATTAGCACGATCAGAATTCAAGCAACACAACCAGTAACCACACACGAAAGTCCTTCAACAAAAGTGGCGGCCGAATGCGGGGAACGACAGAAAAAAGAAACAAACTTCTGTTCCTTACGCACAGATTAACCATAATATTTACGATCAAGTTTCGATCACATGACCATTACGAAGCTGACGTGACGCACGTGATCATGAATAGCAACATGACGTCACTGTTGCATTGTCGCCGTGAAGAAGACATCTTTTCAACGCCTTTCTAGTTCGCTTCAAATTTATCAAGATGCACAAGATGGACTACCGTTGCCTGCCCATCAGGAGCAGACAGTCAAAGGCACAGGCCTAGCTGTTGACGACCTCTAGCACTGATATAAGCAACGGAAAAGATAAGTCTAGGTGTTTAACTGTTGTTATTGCAAACAGTGCAAACTGAGTCCATGCCCTCTGCCTACATCGGCATGTTTTTACCTATGTTTAATGTACTTTTTGTTGTCTTAATGTGTTGTTAATTCGTGGGAGGTAGGGAGGATGAACCGAAATTAGATTCTGTGGCTCTCACGATGCCTGAATTGATTTCGGTCGTTTCTTAGGGCAGTTAAACGATTGCACTTTTGGAAGCCCCATTGAGGTTTGCCATTGGACTATCTGTCCAAATCTGCTGTCGTTTGACGATTTGTGTTAGCTGTACCGTTCCGTAGATAACTGGTGTATTTTATTCGTACTCAGTTAACAATTTTATTCAGTTTTGTATCATATTCGTTAACTATTTCGTCCAGTCTCCTCTTACTATCATTTATTTGATGATTGTTAAATGGTCGTCCGTTATGAGTCCTGTGATGTCATCATTTTTTGCAGTCATTTTTTTTTTTTTGTGTACTTTGAATATTAAGTTGACCTCGGGTCAGACCTTGACCCTTCATTTGGCTTGTGACACTTCCGCTTGTTTTATTTAGTTCATAAATTCATTTTTAATTGTGAAAATGTCTTGTTTGCGTCTTAACATTGTTTGTACCCTTTAGTTGCATCATTGTTTTGTTTGTCCTCATGATATATATTAAATACTACATTAATAATATGATATTATATGCAATAATACACTTGTAATTTAATTTAATTAATTTTTTCTGATATTTAAGGTTAATATGGGACATTGCATAATTATGCAGTGATAGTCCAAGAAAGTAGCACTACAATTTATAAGAGATGCCTAGGGCATAATAATATAATATATATATTGACCAAATAAAATAATCTTATAGTTTACCTTTGAGGTAATAGACCCATTGTATATTATTTAATATACTTTTCTGGTACTAAGAGAGTGACTTAGTACATTGAACAATATAATTACTAGGAATCATACCCAACATTATTGGATATTAAGATTAATTGTGTGAAGTAATTACATAATAGTTAACAGATATCATAACTATTTATGATATAGTATTATTTAGATACAATATTGTTACAAAATATTGTCTATTAGTTGAACTTAGACATTAGAGTTCAGTACTATTGTGATTATTTATATTGAATATTTCTAAGTTGAGTAAGTATAATAATTACTCTGAAGCTACTATTGACTATTTTAATCAGTAATTATCAATAATTACTTACAGATAAAAGTCAAAATGCTTACTATAGACCATTTCGTTAAAATTGGTAGGGAATATGGTTATAAATCTCAAGAACTTCGTCAGTTTGCTGAGGCAGAACTGGAAAAAACATGAAAGAAAAGAAGCAGAGAAAAAGGCTGCATTAAAGAAAGAGGAAGAGGAACAAAAGGCTGCATTAAAGAAAGAGGAAGCAGAACGTGAGATGAAGCAAATTGCCAAGGAAAATAGATTAAGAGAAATTGCTCAACAGGAAGAAGAGAATAAATTGAAACGAGAGGAAATTATTTTACAACAAGAAATGGAATTGGCGCGTATTAAATTGGAGACAGCAAGATTACAAGCACAAAGTGCTGATGCAAACCAGAATAATAACGCACAAAATGGATCATCATCCAGCCAAACTAAACATTTCTACAACTTTAAATTACCCACTCTCAACTTAAACGTGGACGACCTTTCATCGTTCCTGTCACGTTTTGAACAAACTTGCAAAACTAACCATTTGCCTGAAGAGTCATGGGTACTCAAGTTAAATGAATTCTTGGTTGGAGAACCACTGACGGCTTCTCAAAATGCTGACCCATCAATAGCAAATAACTACGGTGCTATTAAGTCCTTGCTTTTACGAAGGTTTCACCTGGACGAGGAACACTGTAGGTTGAAATTTAAGGGAATTTTACCTGAATCTCCAAAAGATTTTGCAGGATTCATTGCGAACATACGCAATACGTTTAATAGATGGGTTGAACTGGCAGAAGTCAACAAATCATACGACAAATTAGTTGATTTACTACTACGGGATAAGGTATTATCTTCGGTTAGCCAGCCATTTTTTGCATATTTGCAGGAGCGTAAACCAGGTACTATGGACGAGTTAGAAAAAATTTCTTTAAACTACTGTTCGGCACATCCGAATGCAACCATTTCTAACTCCTCATTAAGAGAACCTCTACCTGTGGCGTCTAATATGGCCTACAATCATAATAACAAACAAAGACATCACAGTGTAGACAGAAGCAGGTTCCAAAGAAATCACAATGTTAACTTTCAGAAGGGACATAATAATGATTTCAACAATAAAAATGAGTTCAACAGAGGTAGATCACGAGATAGAAATTATTCACCTCAAACAAACTACCACAATGGTCAACATAACACTAATTATAATCGATCACATACTCCCAATAATAATAGTAACTGGAATGGTAATAATCATGGCTCGAGACATCGAGATAATAGTTACTATAGAGGACGACGAGATAATTCTAACAATTATACTCGGAATCGATCTCATTCTCGGGGATCATCTCATTACAACCATAATACAGGGGCGGCAGTTACAAATAATACTACCCCTATAGCTCAGGTCCCACTTGACAATAATACAACACAGTCTTCTGCTGCATGTTTTGCTATTAATTATAATGTGGCAAATAGTTGCCAACAATGCAATCTTATTTTTCAGAAGGCGAAAGAAACAGTGCTTAACTGCGGACATATTACACCAGAGGTAGGTCTTGCAGTCAACGATGGAACAGGCCTACTAATTTTTAACAGGGGATTAGTTAATGGATCCGTCGTCTCAGTGCTGAGGGATTCAGGATCCACAACGATTGGTGTACGACAGTCGCTGGTACATCCTAGCTGTGCAACGGGGGAATATGTCCGTTGCATGACTTTTGGGGGAACTATTGAGTTTTACCCCACAGCTATTATTCATGTTAACACACCTTTTTTCACAGGGAACGTAAAAGTATGTATGCTAAAAAAGCCTATAGCTGATCTGATGGTTGGTCGTATACACGGCAGTAAAGATTGTACTCCAGATGAGATTATAGAATGGGAGAAACATAACCTATGCACTGGAAACGCCGTGACGACTAGAGCGCAGACTCAACTCATGGAGAAAGTTGATGATAATAAAATGGATGCAGACAACCAAGAGGAATTTGTAGTCAATTCACCTATTGACAGGGAAACATTTGCAACCAAACAAAAAGAGGATAAATCTTTAAAAAAATTTTTTTAAGCTGGTTGATAAAGTTGACAATCTATCCTCAGGTAATAATAACAAACATTGTTTTGTTATTAAAAATGACATATTGATTAGATGTTTTAATGACAAATCACAAATGAAACAACAAGTTATGGTCCCGTATACTTTTAGACGGTACATTCTTCAACATGCACATGACTCACATTGTGCTGGACATATGGGATATACTCGAACACGATCTCGAGTACTGTCTTCATTCTTTTGGCCAGGAGTGTCAAGAGATATTTCGCAGTATGTACGTTCCTGTACTACATGCCAAGAAGTGAAAGCACGTGGAGCTTTTCACACGGCGCCTATTCAGGCTTGCGATATCTCAGTAAGACCGTTTGACAAGATGGCAATAGATATTATTGGTCCATTGCTACCATCGGCCAGAGGACATAGATTCGTCCTTACGTGCATTGATTTGTGCACACGATGGCCAGAAGCTATCCCATTAAAGACCACCACTACCACAGATGTAGCTGATGCACTACATCTCATCTTTTCTAGAATAGGGTTTCCTAGAAAACTTTTATCAGACCATGGGTCACAGTTTATATCTGACACCATGAAGGAAGTCATGAAAACTTGGAACATTGATAGGAATTTAAGTAGTATTTATCATCCTATGAGTAATGGGGCGGTTGAAAGACTTAACCGTACACTTAAACAACTACTACATAAGGTTACTGTTAAGCACCCTCATGACTGGGACAGAGCACTCCCAGCTGTTCTATTTGCTTATCGGGAGGTACCGCATGAACAAACTGGCTTCTCTCCCTTTGAATTAGTTTTTGGTGCTCCCCCAAGAGGTCCTATGGGACTAATAAAAGACTTATTAATTGACGCGGAGATGACTCAGGACACTCAGTCATCTTACGAGTACGTGATTAATCTTCGGAAGAACATTATTGAGTCTTGCCAGTTGGCAACAGCTTCTTCTGAGGCTGCAAAAGCTAAGGCTCGATCTCTACAAAATAGGTCTCGACGATTACGCCAATTATTCCCAGGCGACGAGGCTTATGTGTTACTTCCTCACAATAACAATAAATTATTGATATCTTGGAATGGTCCTTACAAAGTCATTGATAAAATTTCCGACGTTGATTACGTCTTAGATATCAAGGGACACAAAAAGATATTTCATATTAACATGCTCAAGCAATTTCATACACGTCCTGAACACTTACAGTCAATTTTTCATGAACTAGATGACAACACAGTATCTACTTGTTATTATTCTAACTTATCTGTCATCCAGGAAGAAGAATCTTCTTTTCCTGAGGTACAGTTACCGTTACCGGTACCAGTAGTTCAACCTACTGAATCTTGGCGGGATGTAACCATCTCTTCAACGGTTACACCGCAACAGCGTCTACAGATTGCTAATCTATTACAATCTTATCCAGATGTGTTGACCGACGTCCCGGGTCGCACATCGGCTATCAGTCATGACATTACTCTCAATGATGATACACCTATTCGTGTACATCCCTATTCGGTTCCTTTACATTTCCTTGCTAAAACTACTAAGGAACTTGAACAGATGTTGTCTCTGGGAATCATTGAGACTAGTAATTCGCCATTCTCTTCTCCATTAGTGATTGTCCGGAAGAAGGACAATAACATCAGACTATGTGTTGATTATAGAAAATTAAATGCTAAGACTATAGTTGACAGCGAACCACATCCACTTATCGACGACTTACTGCCACGTCTATCCAACGCAACTATATTTAGTAAGATAGACTTAACTAAAGGTTATTGGCAGATACCACTGACCGAAAAGGCTAAGTACTACACCGCATTTTCCACTCCACAAGGTCTATACCAGTGGAATGTGATGCCTTTTGGGCTTGTTAATGCGCCAGCTACCTTCATTCGCCTGATGCGACAAATTTTATCAGGTAGACCAGACGTTATTACATATATTGACGACATATGCTTGTTTAGTTCGTCGTTTGAGGAACATGTTTCGGGACTTAGATATGTTTTCGACACTCTAAGGAATTATCATCTAACTGCTAAACCTACAAAGGTGCAAATCGCGTGTAATGAGATAACCTTTTTGGGACATATCATTGGATCGGGATATATCCGAACGTTACCTAGTACAGTCTCCAAAATTCTAAACATAGCAGTTCCTCAGACGAAGAAACAGGTCAGGAGTTTGTTAGGACTTGTTCAATATTACAGTAGATTCATACCAAACTTGTCATCCATCACGGCTGTATTGTCTTCATTGTTAAAAAAAGACATGCCGGTGAAGGTGACATGGACTGGTACATGCAATGAAACTTTCAACAAAATTATAAATTTGTTCTCGCATGAACCAATTTTAAGACTTCCCGATGCTTCCAAAAGATTTTTCTTACGAACAGATGCTAGTAACTACGGCATTGGTGCATGCCTGCTCCAGAACCATGATGGCATTCTACATCCTACCTTATATATTTCAAGAAAGCTAAAGCCGGCAGAAACAAAGTATTCCACAGTGGACAAGGAACTTTTATCTGTGATATGGGCAATAACTAAACTCGAAAAGTTCTTGCTTGGTGCTCCCTTCACCATACAGACGGACCAACGTGCTGTAGCATCTTTGCGTCGATCTAACCATAAGAGCCAAAAACTCGCCAGATATGCAATTATCCTACAGCCATTTGAATTCTCCATTGAACATATTCCTGGCACTGAAAACATTGTGGCGGATGCGTTGTCACGTAATCCTATTGACGACGAATAATCAACATTAACATTCCTAAAACATATCAACTATAAATGAACTAACCTTGCCTTCAATTTAAACTTTATAAACACTATATGCATCACAGAATTGAACTAAAAGACAATCAAGGTATACATATTGTCATTGAAACTTCGTCTAACGTCCATACACGATATATGAATATTCGTTGAACAATCATGGAACAATATCTGACGACAAGTCGAACTTATTATCCGATGTGCACTTAATTCTTGGATGCTGGGATAAATGACATTTCTTTCCAACGTAAACGTTTGAACATTTTTGCCTAAAAGAATTCATCAGGATCAAGACTACGGATGGATCATCATATCCTATACTAATTAATTAGTTAACTTAACTTCTTAATTGAATTATTATCAATAAAATGAAATGTGAGAAAAAAATGAAATGAAAGAACAAAAAAAAGAGAACGAAATATAAAAAGAAGAAATTATGAAAAGAGAAAATAAATCTCACACAAGTATTAGATTAATATTTTTTTTTAAATGTACCTATACGTTATTTAGTTAGTTAAATTAGATAGTTATTATTCACTAACACTTAACACACACAATTAAGTTAAACTTATATTCGAATTTCTTTCTATTTCTTCTCACTTATTTTGTCTTTTCTTCTCTCATAACATCGCGTTACATTAGAACCTTAATAATTTATCTCTTAATTTAATTAATTAATTTAATTTTAATTAGTCAAATTAATTCCTATATGACATACTAATACGACAGACCTTACTTTAATTTAATTCTATCATTCACTGTTAACATTGGACATTTTATTTAGTTGATATAATAATATGTATAATTGATATATAATGTGATTAATGTTAGATGACTATGACAAATAGTTAGTTGACATGACCGCAACACGGTTCTACTCAGAACATCGTCGGCCATATGTCACAATTGTGTTAAATTTTTTGAAAAATTGTTAAGTCGGATAGATCTTGAAAAAAAATCTATCGATTTTTTTTCCCATTTAATATTCTGCTAAAGGTTATTGCGATAGATGTTTCAATTATTGAACGCTCCATACACGATCGATTATGACGTGTATAGCGTTGTTTGGGTCATAGTCGGTAACTAAGAAACGCTACCCTTTGCTACTTGACCGCCAAGCTGAATAGCTGCGTTTTGTTAACCTTCCAATTCAATGGCATGATATAGCCATTTATATGTGCATTTATGGTGGACCAGGGTCAGTCCCAGAACTCTACATGAGAGGAAACTTATGGAGGTTAGTGATTAACTAAATCCTTGGCAGGAGAAAGATAATCGTCTACTTTATACGAAGTAATTAGACTCACAGTCTCACTGTCGGCAGGTAGCCATTCTATCTGCGCGTGCATATAGCTGTGATGTTCTGACGACAATTACTGCATTGTATCCTTAAACGGACATTGACACGTAAAACAGCAGTCTACGCTATTGATTGATTGATGCATGTACCTCATGTGTGAATTGAACTGTTTATGTATGTGTGTAATCCATATTAAATTGTGAAGGACTCGAACCGGAGGCATTATTGATTGAATCACGTTACACCATTCAATCTTATGAATTATGCATTTTATATCAAGTTGCTGAGTTAATAAGATGAACAGTTGTTTACATCTTGATGCCAAGTTCAGACATTACGACAAACCAAAAATGAGGTTCACCCCATTCGCGTACGAATATTAGCACGATCAGAATTCAAGCAACACAACCAGTAACCACACACGAAAGTCCTTCAACACTTCCAAGGTTAGGCTTTGCTAATAGCCGTATTTATGTAATTTGATATAAGGACTCAGGGTCAGTCCAGATGATATTATACAGGAGGAATTCATAAAGTTGGTGATTAACCTGAGTTACGGAAGGATAGTTGATATGTTGTTTGATTTATATTCGTCAAGACTCATGCGCTCATTTCTGGCTGTCTGAATCACAGCAGCACACGTACACAGCCATGATGTTCTGTTGACATGAATTCGATATGACACGGACGGATAAGAATATGTATTAATTGGAATTCACATGTCAATTGTATGTTTTACTATGACCAATGCTCATGATGTCGTCAGATGTTTTATCGTAATAAATTGTATCCTGTGGACTCGCAATACCCTTTGTCGTGAAATATTCTAATCCACATATATAAATTAAAACGTAAATGTAAAGCTTAACAGATAAATTTAATAAAAGGAAAAAGAATGGTAAAGAACAGTGCTGTCACAATGACTGTACTCGAAATCCCCCTTGTTTTCTCCTGCGTCTGCAAATTGTAACGTTTCGCGTTGATAGTAAAGGCCTTCGGCAACATACACGCGTTTCCCCAACACAATAAAATGTGTACTCCAATTCTAAGAAAAACCTTGAGATACGCAAGATGACCTAGATTTAAAATTCCATTCATGTCTTTTTATACACTACGTTACCTAAAACGAAAGACAGATGGACTAAAGATAGAAAGAAGGGAGGGCTGAAAGCGGGGACGCAGGAAATACTACCACAGTCGCGCGATACACAATTACTACCATCATGGGTGTAAGGCCACAAGCACTAGCTTTTTTTTCTTCAAATCGACAGTGAAAAAAAAACACCACTACTACAAGAATCAGGTTTAAAAACATGAAAAATGCTTATTAGGAAATATGAAATTCTACTGATTTACATCTAAGCTCCTGACTTTAGTATGACATAACAGTGGAAAAGGCAGGACAGGTGGCGGTTCTAAACAACGAAAAGGAATAAAGAACAAATATACGACTATCTTTGGAAAACACATATTTTAAACGCCGCCATGTAGCTCACTTTAACTTATATATTATTGTACGGCCGGACTTGCTAACCAAGAATATGTTATGTGTTACGCCTTTAGTCTGTTAATAAAATAGTTATGGCCAAAATACAATAGTGGGGGTGCCTGACAGCATGAAATCATTTCTGCTCATAAAATTTTTTTATAACGTGTTTGAAAAACATTACGTTACGGAAATAGCCTACCATGTTAACTCCTATTTGATTGGCGGGAATGAGATGTAAGACTAAACACGATTAGTTGGACTGCAAATACTAGTTTAGTTGTTAGGGGAAACGTGAGAAGGGTAATATTTTTTGAAAAGTAGGTAAACATGGCATGATTGGTTAGACCTGCCAATATAGTCAATTAGAGGCGTCAGATCAACACCACATTTGCAAATAAACTTAATACAGAATCAGTGCGTTGAGCACCAGTGCATATTTTGCAAAATAAAAGCCTGGGACATCATCAGATCGAAATTGTGCTATATTCATTGCCGGTCAACGTAATTCTGTGTTATTTCCATGAATTGTGGTAAGCTTGAAATATTTGATATCTTTTAATGAAAATTGAATGTAAATTGATAATTTATGTCTGTATATATGTGTGGTTCAGTAGCGAACATGGGGTAAAACCTCTATAGTGCTCCAGCCTGAACAGAAGGTGTCGGAGGAAAGTAAAACTACATGGAATTGCCAAGCAGTACACTGACACCTATATTATTGACTAGAAAGACATAATGCTGGAATTGCAGAGGCGTAGTGATCATTAGGGAGGAATATACTGGTGTAAATTATTTCAGATGAAGCTGACAGTTGGCCTACCGCTCTGAACTCAGTGTTTGTTATGTATTGTGCTCAGTGTAGAAATAGAGTATAAATTAGTTCTGAAGTAGGAGGTACAACCTTCTTGTTTCAGGGACTGTGGTCCTAAAGCTATTGAGCAGTACCTGGTCAGAGCTTTGCTATTAATAAAATATGTCACTACAAGATTCATATTGATAAATTCTGTACATATAACTTGTAATTAAAACTGATTGTGAATTCCTGGTTCACTTTGTATTTGAATCAGGACTCATATATATTAATGAAAAGTACTTAATACATATTGATATTTGAAAATTTACCAGTGACTCGTTTAAGATAGTCTTATAGAATGTTTCATGTGTGTGAGTGTCACAGTGTTGTCAAGTGTGGTGGAATAAATTAAATTGTTGATCTGTCTGTTGTTGTTGTGACTTACACTTCATCATATACATACCCTAGACATATAACATAGTCATCACAATATTCCAGAATAATTCTGACTGAGGTATAAATATGTGGCAGCAAGTAAGGTTATCGGTAAAACACTATACCTATTAGATACAGATACCTTCACCGCTGATCTCAGTCAGTACACTAAGTCCCCTATAGATATTTATAACATCCCACTTTACCACACCCTTGGACTTATCAAGTCAATATTATTAACTTGTTGATCCTTTCTACCCCAGCATTCGCGTACTATACTATTGAAGCACGATGATCAAATTAAGGAATGAAGAAAATAAGAAAAATTCAATACATGGCCAGACTGGTGAACACTCTTTATTGATATAATACTTTGGACATTAAGATGCAAGGACAAACTAACTCAACAAAAGAATCCTCCCTGCAAACACCTCCCTGCAACAATGATCAAGAAAATGTGGGCCTGAATCTATATTCTCAATATGCCTCAATGGGCGTGTAACTATCTATTTATCATTCTTGCTGTTCTGCATGTTTGACAGCTGTTAAATAGTAATGCCTTGACATTTGAGTTCATGGTTCTTATGTGTGTGCTGGACTTGATTTCTTTGGAACATTATGTTCCCCTGTAATGTTCCCCTGTAAAGTTCCCATGGGTCCCTAAAAACACAAAATAAGAATAGGGGCACTGCGCCTCTGGCGTGTCGTAAAATGCGATGACCAATAAGAGGTTGGGCATGGGCTGATGTTCTCACCATATACAATATAAATTGCTACAGAGACCACTATGGTAAAAGCAAATGGATGTCATGGAGCAGGCTTCCTGGAAATTGGGGGGGGGGGGGGCGTGGGCAGTAGATCCATGTTCCGTGTGGGAGTAACAAAGGTAAATGATGATTATGTTATGCTGCCCAATAAATATTATTCTCAAATATTCATATTACCTTTTCACAAAGAGGTTACCTATGAAAGTTGAAACGTGAACATAAGTTGGCAAGTGTCATTTGTTAGATATTAAGGCCTTTGACGTGTGTAATCTGGCCTATACTGTTTAATAGTGCAACTGCAGCAGTGATTGCGACTATAATTAGTCTGGGTCATCCTATGGTACATATCCGGGTCGCGTGGGAGTTCGTTCTAGACCTCTGTCAGTGAAGCAATTTTTTTGTAATGCTTAGCTGGCAGAGTGGATAGTGACGATTCGCTCCCGTGGCTAGGCGGTGGGTACCGTTCGGAAGGTCCTGGTTCGATCCCGGTAAGCCTATCACTTTTGTTGTTTTTCTGTTGTCTGGTCTTCTACTTCTTTATTTTCCCACTGAGTGCCTGATCATACCTTTGTGTGTTGTTTGTTTATTTATTTATTGTCATTTGTTAGATACCAAGTTTATGAACTATCAGATAAATGTTACTTTTTAAATGCCAAATTTATGAAGTACCAGATAACTGTTAGTTTGTAAATGTCATATTTATGAAGTGTCATTATCTTGTGACACTGATGGAGCATAGCTCATGCGATGTTCGGTACTATGAAAAAGTGATTTAGGAGACTTGAGTAGTCGTACACATCGCTCTCTGAAGGTTTTGTTGTAGAAACTGTAAATAACAGGGTTAATGGCGTTGTTGATGAAGAAAGATCTCATTAACAGATGATGGATGACGAAATAAGCTTGACTAGTACACAGAAGTCTGGCAACCAAAGTTGGGAACAGATTTTTGAAGATTTGAATCCCCAGATGGGGAAGATAACTCAACACAAAACCTACTGTTACCATGAGCATCATTAAGCTGACTCTAGATGTTCTGATCTCCCTTACATGTGACTTTTTCTTTTTCAACTTTGTCAGTGTTGTGTCAATACTTGATGATTTTTTTGCTGGCTCTATCCTTAAACCTAAACTGCTTTTCAGATTTGTTTCTCCCACATGTGACTTATTGAAATGGTGTTCGTAGACGTCTGGAAGACCCACGGCAATACTGACGTGATTATTATTTTTTGGAGGGTAATTCACCGAAATGTTTGGATGATGAAGAGAAGAATGTGCCTCAATGGCAATACCGGTCATAAACTCTACAGGTGCTCTCTTGTCAGCACGGACACCGTTTATAACGTCACTTTGCTTATTTTCATGCACACAAGAGTTTTCATTGATCTGAAAACCTATATATTCTTTTCCAAGACATTTCAAACTGCATAGCGAAGAAGCTCGCCTAATGTGGCAAAAATAATCAGGATTATGTAGACCAGCAGCATCAAGAACGTGGTCACTGTTAGATGCCCAACCTCGTTCCCAAGCTGAACTTACGACCCTGACTTGGTGGATTAGTTTGTGTGATTCCCAAGGTCGATACCTTCCAAAGGAGTGGCCATACTTGCGTGTCCTATGCTGGGATACTTCGCGACATTGGTTTAATCCATTTCCGTCATCTGTGCCAGGTTGCACAACACTGGCTGATCTGTTCGTAAAATCAGTATCATGTGAAGCTGAAAGGTAATTGTTGAGACTTGTTTTGGTAAAGTTAACTAGCCTTGTCTTGCTCGACAACCCTGGCAACGACATATTTTCTTCATCTATATCTGAAAGATTAGCATTATCCATTTCATCACTGACTTCTTTTTCCTCAAAAATTGGATTAACATCTCGTGAAAATAATCTGCTAATTAATTTGCTCCTCCTACTCTCCCTAAACACATCAGCATCTGCTGCCGGCAGAATACAGTTGTCAATATCAGAATTGAACACGTCACTATTGGCTGGAATATGCGCATATTTCACAAACGAGCTATGCTCATTGCTGGATCTCATTATACCATTGTGGTTTTCGTTGGAGTTTGCCTCGTGGGGCAACACCCTGAGTTTAGTTAGGACAGTGCTGTCATAAGACTGGGCTGACAGCTTGTCTCTTCGCTTTTTCTGCTGATGAATCTTGTAGATGATGAAGCTGTACATGATAATGAGGATGGCTATACAGATGAACCATGTGCCTCCTAGGATGTACTGGTACACTGCTGCAAATGTTCCTGTCTTGTACGCGTCGTCTATGGAACAGTCGTGTACTTCGATTCCGTATCTAAATAAAAATGTATGTACTGGTAAGTGATTAATGTTTATTGAAAATTAATCAGTAACTTCAGAATTTGAAAATTACATTCATTCAAAATCATTCATCATTATTTCCGTCTTTGTTCTATTGAAGCAGAATTTATGGATAAATGGCATATATGGCATTCATTCATCATTCATTCATTCATCATTCATTTCCGTCTTTGTTCTATGTGAAGCAGGGAACCACCACTGCCCTATGGCATCCACACAGGGAACCACCACTGCCCTATGGCATCCACACAGGGAACCACCACTGCCCTATGGCATCCACACAGGGAACCACCACTGCCCTATGGCATCCACACAGGAGGCCTACATCAAGACATTGATTTGCTCTTGCAGCGGTTGTTTCGTTAGTAACGTTTTTTAAATGATGAAGCTGCATCCCAGGCACATATTCTAACAAACGTGGTAACATGAAGTCTTTGTAATGCCAAGATGCACCATCAAGAGTGATTAGCTGTAGTATTGCGAGTAATAATTGTAGTAGTCGTTGTGGCAGTAACAATCATGGTTGTGATGCACCAATAGTATTGCTCTGACAGAGGCAGGGGCGTTGCTGTAGTGGATTTTGATGGTATTGTATGGTGGTGTTATCACCTAGTGAGATGCGTGAGGTCAGCTGTGAAGGCTCCTGAGATAATTGTAACTGTGAATATACAGAAGGCCCTTTCGTGCTACCACTTTATGACCTCACACATATCTTTTTTTACTAATGAATGTGGCTACGTTAAAATCTAGGGTACTGAATGCAATGTGTTGTATGGACATATACACACACCCACAGATATTAATTAAGTCTAATACTATCAATAAAATTTATAACACAATGAACTAAATTCAGCTGGTTAAATTTAGAATAGAAAATCTTTTTTTTAAATTTATTTGTTCTGAACCAAGGTTTTATTTTGGCCAGAACTTATGCAAAGATTTTGAAATTTATGAATGAATGGCATGAATAAATGGCATGTTAAATGAAAGATGTTTACATATGCAATCTTCAAGATTAATTATAGTATTACTGTTCGTAATGTTAATTTTCCTGGGAAAACTATGAATGGATGTGCTGTTGGGGTGGCTTCATCCCTCCCTGTTTATGCCTACACAGCATTGTCCATTAATGATGGAAGGAAATGGGATGCTTCAGTAGTAAATTCTCTTGGGTGCTAGTTTTATGAAGTTGGTGTAAGTTCAGCAGGCCAGCTAGCCTACTTAACTTTGCCAGATTTGTTCTGGTGCTGGAATATGATGGCCCCACCTCTCCGTGCTTGAGCAATACACAGATGTTCTGTCGAAATGTACCCTGCACGGGTCCTCACTTCAATTATTAATCAGCATTTGACACCACCTTAGTGTCAAGATCGAACTCACAGCTCTGAAATAAAGTATTGGTTTTTGCTCAGAACCTTACCTAATAAGCCACTTCTACACATAACAAATTACAATAACACCACATAAACAGGGTCAGTTCTCTCTGACCAGACAGCACATCTTACCTAGTTGGTTTCGCATAGGGTAAGTTTCCCCAGTCTACAGATTCTGAAATAGGTGCATTATCTCACTGCATAGAATAGGATAGGTGATATGATTCACTGTTCTCAACACTTGATCACCCCTTCCTAAACCTTGCTGTAGTTTATATATTGTTTGTCCCTAGACCCTGAACTAGGGCGGGGGGGTCCAGAGCGAATCCCTACTTGTTTGTAAGGCTAGATTTCGATATGGCAGTATCAAATCACTCGAAACATTAAACAATATTCAAAATATACAAAGAAATAATTTCAATCTTACCAGATTATGAATAAAGAACACAGAAATGCTAGCAAAACTCAGCTGAGCTGCTGGCTATAGTATGGCGTCCCTGAACTTATTTCAATTTATTTCATTTGGAAATCACCACACTTGAAATTTACTGTGTCTATCACTGGACAACTATTGAGGAATGGCAAAAAAGCTCGTCTGAGCGCGGATAATATGATTGTCTGTGGCCAATCAATGCCTTGGTTTTTTTAAATTCAAATTTCCTACACTAAAGTCATTTCAGTCATGCTTCAGTCAAGTATGGATTTTTTATCTGTTAGTCTGTCCGTCTCTACTTGCGTTTTTACAAAAACGTACTTGATTTTTGAACCAACCTTTCTCTCCCCTCCAAAATTTTGTCGTTAAAAGTTATTTTTAGACACAGCTCCCACCAATATCCCTTCTCTTCCATGCTAATTAGATTTGAACACCTGCGTCTCAAGGTCGCGGTTTTTGTGCAAATAGTGATATGTTAGATTCAATGCAGTCTTTCGCTGATGTGAACAACACTGTCTTTTGTCATTATTTTCATTATTATCTATCCGTCTGTAAAATTAAAAACATATTATTTCACTGCTCAGAATGGGCCATCCGGCCAGCTAATTTTTATATTCCTAACATTAATATTAAGAAAAGTTACTTTTTAAATTTTGTAATATTTCAAGCATCTGCGTTTAGCCGCTGAATTCAAATCAAAGGCTTGGTATCGCAAAAGCGTCCGTTTCCGTACCTCGTGTCAATTTGGGGACGTGAATTTTTTCCCCCCTTCCCCCCCCCCCCCCCCTTCCCCAAGTGCGTCTCCTTAGCCTTGCTAGTCTCACGCAATTTTTTTTCAGTCATATTTTTTTTTTCTTTTGATCCACCGTTCTCATCCCTCCAAATGGTAACCGTTTTGATTTCCCGTCTAACAAGTCAATTTTTATGGAGGGTGATGACCCGCGGTCAGGGCTATCATGTACTATCAGCAGCTTACGCGTTATGTTTTTATCCTTACATTTTATCCTTTGGAGATATTTTTACGTTGTATCACTTGTTAATTTTATGACAGTTGCCTGCAGTTTATGTGAGTCTCTTGGGAGATAAAGAAAGAGCCGGAACAATGATCCCTCATACATGTAGTTAGATGCGACTAAGATGAGAATGTGCATGCATCTGACAATTCGTGTAATACGAGTAAATAAACCGACAGAAGCCACTAGTGTAATACCTTATGAAGTGCTCTGGTGCAAGTTTCCTGCAAAGGGACAACTGATGTTGTGTCTCTATGCTCCGTTGTGGGCAGAAAAGTGGAGGAGAAGATGAAGGAGAAAGAAGATGCAGTGCTTGAAGCAGCCTCATTAACAATATCAGTATTAGGTAACTGTAGACTAATAGTTGTAGTTTTGCGGTAGTGTTGGTTCTAATTATAGTGGTAGTGATGGCAACAGTAGTAGTGGTTATATTGGTGGTGTTGATGGTAGTAGTTTTAGTGGTAATAGTAGTAATAATGGTGGTGGTTGTAATAATAGTGGTGTGATGGCAACAGTAGTAGTGGTAGTAGTTGTGGTTGTAGTGGTGCTGTTGATGATAGTAGTTTTAGTGGTAACAGTAGTAATAATTGTGGTGGTTGTAATAATCGTGGTGGTTATGGCAACAGTAGTAGTAGTAATAGTTGTAAAACTAGTGGTGTTAGCGGTGGTGTTGATGGTAGTAGTTTTAGTGGTAATAGTAGTAATAATGGTGGTAGAAATACTATTGCTGGTGATAACAGTGTTAGTAATGTTAGTAGTAGTTGTGTTGAGTATAGTAACAGTAATAATAATGGCAGTAGTAGTAATATTAGGGATGGTGATATTAGTAGCAATTAAGGCGGTAAAAGTAGTTCTAGTGGTTGGAATGGTATTTTTAGTAGTGTTTATAATAGTAATAGTATTTTGAGTAATAGTTATGGTAGTGGTGCTAAACGTAGTAGGGGTAATAGTAATGATGGTGGTAGAAGTAGTGATGGTAATACTAGTAGTGGTAATAGTAGTATATTGTTTTTAAATAACAATTTGCCTCGTTTTGGCGAGGTGCGTTTCGTTCAACCTAGCCCTTATATTAGGGCGCATGTCCAAATATGAAAGACCTTTGGGTCTGGAGAATTAAATAGTAATAATAATTGTGGTAGAAGTAGTGGCGGAAATGTTAGTAGTAGTAATGATTGTGGTAATAGTAGTAATGGTGGCAATATTAGGAACAATGATTTTTTTTGTAGTAGTGGTGATGATAATAGTAATAATGGTGGTAGTAGTAGTAGTTGTGGTGGTATTAATAGTACTAATGGTTTTTGTAGTAGCTGTGGTAGTGGTGGTCAAAATAATAGTGGTAATTGTGGTTACAGTACTATTCGTGGTTGTGGTAATAGTGGCAGTGGAAATAGTAGTAATAATAGTGATACGATTAGTGGTGGTGGTAATAGAAATGGTGGTAACGATAGTAATATGGTGGTAGTAGTAGTGGTAATAGTAGTATAATAATATTGGTGGTAGTAGAAATCTTGATGGTTTTTGTAAGAGTAGCAGTAATGGTGGTAGTAGTGATGGTGGTAATGTGAAGGTAGTACAGTATAAAACATAGTAATATTAGTAGACACGATGGTGAGTGTAGAAGTACCATTGGTAGAGACGGGGATGTTGTTGTGGTTGTAACAGCAATGGTGCCAGCAGTCAAGATAATTGTACACATTGTAGTTTGGTTGTTATAAAAGCTGTGCTGGTTGATGTATTAACAGTGGTAGTTTTAATCACAATGGTTGTGGTGGTAATAGTTTTGATGCAATTAGTGGTACTAGTGGGCGTTGTGGTGGTAATAGTTTTGATGCAATTAGTAGTACTAGTGTGCTTTGTGGTGGTAATAATTTTGATGTAATTAGTAGTACTAGTGGGCGTTGTGGTGGTAATAGTTTTGGTGCAATTAGTAGTACGAGTGGGCGTTGTGGTAGTAATAGTTTTGATGCAATTAGTAGTACTAGTGGGCGTTGTGGTGGTAAGAGTTTTGATGCAATTAGTAGTACTAGTGGGCGTTGTGGTGGTAATAGTTTTAGTGCAATTAGTAGTACTAGTGGGCGTTGTGGTGGTCATAGTTTTGATGCAATTAGTAGTACTAGTGGGCGTTATGGTGGTAATAATTTTGATGCAATTAGTAGTACTAGTGGGCGTTGTGGTGGTAATAATTTTGATGCAATTAGTAGTACTAGTGGGCATTGTGGTGGTAATAATTTTGATGCAATTAGTAGTACTAGTGGGCGTTGAGGTGGTAATAATTTTGATGCAATTAGTAATACTAGTGGGCGTTGTGGTGGTAACAATTTTGATGTAATTAGTAGTACTAGTGGGCATTGAGGTGGTAATAATTTTGATGCAATTAGTAGTACTAGTGGGCGTTGTGGTGGTAATAATTTTGATGTAATTAGTAGTACTAGTGGGCGTTGTGGTGGTAATAGTTTTGATGCAATTAGTAGTATTAGTGTGCGTTGTGGTGGTAATAGTTTTGGTGCAATTAGTAGTACTAGTGGGCGCTGTGGTGGTAATAGTTTTGGTGCAATTAGTAGGTGTACTGGTGGTTGTATTGGCAGTAGTAGTAATCATCATCATCACAATGACATTATTGTTGCCTGTGAAGCACAGCTCTAGTCTGTTCAAGCCACGCCTACCTGTCATGTTTGTTTTGTTCAAGGTCTATCCGTGTCTCTTTCTAAGTGTCATCAATACATTTTTATGTTTGCCTCTATTTCTTTTACCCTGTGGTATCAAAAATGAGGACTGCCTTGTCATACTATCAATAGGTGTCATCAATGAATGACCAATCCAATACCAAAGTCGTTGCTTCACCTCATGTTTTACTGGTACTTGTCTTGTCCGTTCTACCTCTTCCACATGTATTGATACTACTATACAACACAACGATTGAAAGTCACTGACTGGTATGTTATGGATATACATCAAAGTAATGCCCTAATAAGGAGCAAAAGTTGTTATTTAGTTTATACGTTTGATATTTTATTTCCTTTTTTTCTAAAACAAATAAAAGTAAAATAAAATCTCTCTTCTTCTTTGACCCTTAGCCGCCGACTGCGAAAGCAGTCATCGGTGATCACGCCTGGTGGCATCTTATAGGGCAGCATCAAACTGCTTCTACTTTGCTCGGTCGACGGCCATCCCTCGTGCAGTGCCCCAATTCTGGTTCATTCTTTGCATCTCAGCCTCCACAGTCCTCCGCCAAGTTGTTTTTGGTCGGTCTCTGTTTCGCTTTCCCTCAGGGGTCAATAGCATAGCTGTTCTTGTGATGGCATCAGGGTCTCTTCTGAAGACGTGGGCAACCCAACTCCAGCGTCTGCGAGCTATAATGGTATGCATGACCTATTGTTTGCTCCGAGTAAGCAAACGGATGCCCTGATCCCAAAACACGAAACCAGAATTGTATTCAGGAACGTCGAAGCTAAGAATGAGGCAGGAAAACTGAAGCAGATCACTATAGAAATGAGAAACTACAGATTACATATCCTGGAAATATGTAAGAGCAGATGGCCCGGGACAGCGAGAATAAAAACAGCAACAAGAGAAACAATAATTTACTCTGGAAGAGAGGATGGACAGCACAATGAAAATAAAATCTATTGTTGGCACTAAATGGACTTTGCAATAGGAAGCAAATGACTGCCCGTTTTGACGTTATCTGTTGAACGTTATCTGTTGAACGTTATCTGTTGAACAGGCCGTATCGCATGCTGAGCTGAAATGTTAATATTGTATGTCATAGAATAGCATTAATGTTTTTGTTTTTTTCGTTTGCTTCATATAAAGTAGTTGATAGGAGTAAAGAAATAACTATTTAAAAATAAGAAGTCATTTTTCCCACCCCCTATTGTAATCCCTCAAATCTCCGTACGCATCCATTTATGGATGTCTGTAACTTTATGGTTGTCGTTCTTAGTTGACCTGCCGCAACCTTACACTAGTAGTACACGTCTCACCTGACTTCTGTATGTCGGCCGTACAAAACCAAGGCAGGAATGGCAAACATCACAGAGATCAGTGTCATAAGTCCTATTACAATCCTGCTTTGTCTGACCGTCATCTGTTTCTGGAAAGGTCGACAGATCCGCCGGAAGCGATCAACAGACACCACGACAAGGACGGTAACTGACCCACATGCGCTCAGGGATATCCAGAAGCGAATGATCTATGGACGTTGACAAAATTGGCAGTTATGCAGTGATATCAAAATATGGCAACAGAAAGTTGGACAACTACTGCATCACTTTCAATATTGATTATTATAATATATGTCAATACATTTATATGTTTCCTATGTACAGTTAATTTGTAAAACTGATTCCATACCAATTTATTTTTAAATGTATATAATTATTATAGTAACAGTAGTAATAGCAGTGGTGGTAATAGTAGTAGTTGTAGTGGTTGTTATTTTAGTAGCAGTGGTGGTAGTAGTAGTTGTTGTAGTGGTTGTTATGTTAGTATCAGTAGTAATAGTAGTGGTGGTAGTAGTAGTAGTTGTAGTGGTTATGGTAGTAGCAGTAGTAATAGTAGTGGTTGTGACAGAACGGGGCGACCCCTTTCGATCTCTGTTTCACTCCGACAGTAATTGGTGCATTTGTGGTACTCATTTTATTGCGTGCTTTCAATTGTCGCACTTTTTTTCTATACTATGAAGCAGAAAGTTTATATTTTCAAGTATTCTTTCACTACTTTCAGCATATTGGGTCTTGTCTGTTATCTGACACTCCTTGTGAATGATAAACACCTCACATATGCAAGGTGAGGTAGAGATAACATTACGAGAGGCAGGTTGGTAAAATTCCCTTGTACCAAGCTTGGCCGCTACGGATTAACACGTGCATCGCCCAGCGCTATCTGCCTAATCACCGATTAGACAGGTGTGCGCATTACCAAAGCTTGGAATACGGGGAGACAACTGATGGACAGACACAGATAAGAGATTACTATCTGATAAAGTAATGAATTGTTACTTTTGGAATACGTTGTCATATGAGGTTAACGACATGTTCGCGAGTCTGTACGCAAGGCATCGTATATCTTATTGCCATATATGGTAATACGTGATCTTTTTCTTTACGCACCTCACTTCTCGTGGAATATTTTGAAAGTACCACACCTTTCATCCGCCTGTTTGAACATGATTGGAGCATTTTATTTAACTCCATAACACACCGGGAATATAACCTGACACGTTTCAGTGTTATTGCACTGTGAAGATCGCTTGCCAAGATACCAGACCTTGCTAGAAGTGAAGCCTAGGATTCAGAATTCCTTCTTAACATACCTGACACCTCTTATTGCAGAATTTTGGACGGACTTTCATAGCCCAGGAAATCTCTTTCATATTAAATAAGGAAACCGGGACTGAGGAAACTGAAGGACCACACACGAAGTCAAAGAGGGAACTTATTAAATTGACGACACCCAGACGCGTGTAAGAGGCCTATTCAAGTTTCTTTTATTCATCTGAGCAAAAAGTCTGTGAGCCAGGATTGGCGTAAGTTGTATTTTTACATTTTATATTACTAATATGTGAACTAACATATATATGTATATTACCATGTGAATTTTAATATGTGACAATCGCTAGTGGATGTCCAAGTCATTTGAGGCTGGCAAACTCAGCGTATAGAATGATGATTCATGGACCACCACTGCACGGGCTTTATTGCTAGTTTCTTAAAGAGAACTAAAAGCAAAAGGTAATCCCAGGTTCCATTTGGAGCAGGGAGGGAAAGATGAAAGAAATGATGTACATACTAATTATAATACTTACATTTTCAAAGCAGTGTAAATGTCCATATAAATATATTCACTTTAAAATTAATGTAACTTTTCAAGCTTTAAACCAGTGTAAATGTAAATGTTACCATATTCACTCTAAAATTAATGGAAGTTTCAAACCTTTCAATCAGTGTAAACATAAATGAAAACATATTCAATTTATATTGTGAACACTTTTCAATCAGTGGAGATGTAAATGTAAACAGACTCTATCTGTATTATTAACCTTTTCATTTAAACGTAAGATAGAGCTAAAGCTATTCTATTTAAATGTAAAGAAAGTTTTATCCCGTGGGATTAAATTTAATTCTCATAGAGGGTAAATTCTGAGATAAATGGGATGGTAGAATAGAAGAGCGGGCACATAAGTATGTGTCGGGAAACGCAATATTGAGGAGAGCTTTTCGTTTCTATTCTTTATCATAGATATTGGTGGTACCAGCAGAAAGTACTTTCTCTGGAACCAAGTGAAGGTAGAAGTGCACTGACGTTGTGCGAGACGCCATCATAAGAGGGTCTTATAGACAGACGCAGGACCAGCTTGGCCGTTACTCTTTGACGTTCTAGGAACGTGCGGCGCCTTTAACCTTAACCTGCGACGAGCGAGAGCAGTGTTTACAGAACCCATCAGCGGGAGCAGAAACTACTATTGTTAGCTTAGTGAAAAATATACTCTGTCAAAGTGAATTTTTTTTCCATCTCTACTATAAATCAATGAGGAAACTTTTCTTCTAAACTATTCAATTTACTTTCAAACTGTTAAAACCTAAAGTGATTATTAAATTTGTGTAATGTTACAAATTTAACTTGGATTTAATCATTTTAAAGTTACTGCACGTTTGTCTCAGTCAATTTACTACACACACTCTAAACAGAGCTATACCAGAATAGTTAGAATGCCACTGATAAATCAGAGGTGGGGGCTTAAACGAGCTGAAATTAAAATGTGCTTAATTCCTTCTCAAAAGTTGTCGGCAGATTCTACAGTTAACGTGCTCAGCCAAAGCAGCATTGTTTTCGCTTATCTGAATATCTTGTGAAGACTCCCTTTGTAATAGAAGTGTTATTACCCTTCTATCTACATATCTGCAAAGAGTAATCTTGTGCGAAGACAGATACCTTTGAAGCCCATATTAGATACTCTTGAGTTTAGCCACTGTTGGACCACTACTGCAAAGCAGGGGAGGCATTACCGTCACAGTGGTGGTAGTAGTTGTAGATGTTATTGCAGTAGCAAGAATAGTGGCAGTAGTAGTAGTTGTTGTTATTGTAGTAGTGGTAGTAGTAGTAGATGTTGTTGTTGTTATTGTAGTAGTGGTAGTAGTAGTAGATGTTGTTGTTGTTATTGTAGTAGTGGTAGTAGTAGTAGTAGTAGTGGTAGTTGTTATTGTAGTAGAAGTAGTACTAGTAATAATAGTAGTAGTAGTTGTTGTTATTGTTGTAGTAGTAATAATAGTGGCAGTAATAGTAGTTGTCATCGTTACTGTAGTAGTTATTGTAGCTGTAGTAATAGTTGTCGTTGTTGCAGTAGTAGTAATTGTAGCAGCAGTAGTAGTAGCAGTTGTTGTGGCTGTTGCAGTAGTGATTCATGCAGCATTAGTAGTAGCAGTAGCTGTAGCAGTAGTAGTAGTAGTTGTTGTTGTTGTTGTAATTATTACAGTACTAGTTCGTGTTATTGCAGTAAAAGTATTAGTAGTAACTAGTGTAAAAGCCCGTCATATGACGGGAATTAAATTCAAAAGCACCAATACTTAACGGAAATTTTATTTATTCAAATACTTGGGGAAAAATAATGTTAGGTGTAAACATCCTATTGTCCATCAGAATAGCACCTTGTATTTCTGTTGTTTTAATCGGTCAGATAGTTCATAATATAACTGGGACCTTCAGATATCATGTGATCGCAACTGTAAAAGATCTTTAGATCTAGAGTAAAAGTCCATCATAACTTCTTATTTGATCCTTAGTCGCTGATTGTCACAGCAGTCAGTGGCCATCGTGCCTTATGGCGTCTTGCAGTGCAGCAACAAACTGCTTCCACTTTACTCGGTCGGCGTCATATGATGGAAATTAAATTCAGAGCACCAAGAAAATGACTTGAAGGGAATAAAAGTCAGCAGACATCATCCAACCTTTGCGCACTTTTCTTTGTCGAGCGCTGCTATTTTCGAGAGAGTATTAAAAAAACCAAAATATTTGTTTTACATCCGTTGTTCGAAGTCTGAACACCCACACCGTGCTTTGCGCAAACAAAACCCACGCCGTTCACGTTGCACGCCGTTCTTTGCGCACTTTTCTGTGGCGAATGTTACTCTTTTAGGGAGCGTTACGTACAGACAGAAAAAGCTGGGGTATTATATATTGCAGTGGTGGCCAAGATAAGGTTGGCCGAGGTCCAGATTATGGTAAAGGGTAATACCAGAGGGCCAGTCCTATAAAATCCTTAAAAAATAACGTTCTGAGATTTAGTTTTACATATATAATGAATCACGTACAGAGAACAACGGTAAACTACTGTACTGCACATCTGCCAAGACTTGTATACCAGTCTTCGGACTGAAATTACTGTTCAAAAAAAAATATAATGAATCTGTTGTTTTAATTTGTTTTGTAATATGACATGTAATTATTTATTTCAAACATACATTTGTGTGTTATTTTATTGTGAAGAGTGTGGCTTATCAAATATTTTCACCAGTGATTTGAAGTCTACTTCCATTTGTGACGTAGCAATTCTGAGAGCATGGAATAATACAGAGTCAGTTAATCTGTTTCTGGTCTTGGATTTGATAAGCTTCATGGCAGAAAATGTTGTCTCACAAAGATATGTGCTACCAAATATAGAGCACACTTTTAGGGCCCATTTTCTCAGAAGTGGGTAACGTTCCTTTGGTAGTAATTTCCACAAATCAGCTCCAGTTGCTTCTGTTGTGTTGATGAATGGGTCACATTGGAGTTCACATAACTGTAATTGTAGTTCTGCTGGCTGAGACTCCACTGTGCACTTGAATGGGTTGATAAAAAGTTCCATTTGTAGACGAAACATCTCAAAATCTTGAAATCGACGATCAAACTCAGAAATCAGCTGTTCAATTTCATCTGTGTACCTCCTGAAGTTAACACTATCTTTCTCAGACAGCTGTTTACAACAAGGAAAATGAAACAAGTCATTCTTTAGCAAAGACAGACTAAATAGGCTCAGTTTCTTTTTGAAGCCATCAACATAGCCCATCATTTGAACAATTGTTTGCCTTTTTCCTTGTAACTGCAAATTCAGTACATTCAAATGTTGTGTTATATCTGTGAGAAATGCCAAGTGCTGAATGAAATGAATATCTTTGAGTTTATTTTGAAGATCAATTGAACATGGTAAGTTGTCTCGCAGGAAGTCAAATATTTCATCCTTCAGTTCACAAAATCTTATTAAACATTTTCCTCGACTAAGCCATCTCACCTCAGCATGAAGCAAGAGATCACCGTAAACAGAATCCACTTCTTCTAAAAATGCAAGGAACTTCCTGTGAGTTAGAGCTGTGTCCTCCTCTGATCAAATTCGTTATTTTCACTACAGTAGTCATATTGTCATTTAGGTTTATGGATTTTGCACAAAGGGCCTCTTGGTGAACTATGCAATGTAATGTAGGCACGTCAATTATATTTTGCTTCAAAAGTCCAACAAAACCAGTATTTTTTCCAACCATAGCCTTGCAACCATCGGTACACACAGCAGACAATTTTTCAAACCCACCATATTCTTTCATGGCATTTTGAACTGCAGAAAATATGTCATCCCCTTTACTTGTACCATGCAAAGAGCAAACTTTCAGTAATTCTTCAGAAACAGTAAAGTCTTCCTAGATCACTTTAACAAAAATAAGAAGCTGGCTAGTGTCTGTGATGTCTGTACTTTCATCAATCGCCAGTGAAAAGTATGGACAATTTTCATTTAAAGATTTCAAGTTCTGGGACAAATGCAAACTAATATCTTCTCTTCTCCTAGCTACTGTTTGTTTTGAAAGAGGTACATTTTGAAATTCTTTTACTACTTTTTCTTCATTGAACGCTTCTGCCATTTGAACTGCACACTTTTTCACAAACTCTCCATCAGTAAACGGCTTTTTTGCTTTTGCAAGCTCATAACTAATCACATAGGACGCCATGAGCGATGATTCCTGAATCTTATTTACATGACTAAATATACTCTTTTGCTGATTCAGTTTTTTCTTGAGTTGTTCAATCGCAAGCTTTCTCGACTCGCTGCTATGCTCGTCGTTGTTTTTCTGATGATTTGTGATGTAATGACGTTTCAAGTTATATTCCTTCACTACGGCTAACACTTGGGCGCAAACTAAGCATTGAGGTTTATTATCCTTATTGAGAATGAATAAATAATCGAACTCCCATTCTGGTTTAAATGCGCGATTTTCACTATCCACTTTTCTATACTTAGAAAACATTTTTACAAATGCAAACTCTTATACATGAAAACGTGCACAACAGCTACAAGCCCAGAAGTGTCACTGGCTGATTTATACTTAACACACTTCACAAGACCAACTGTGCACCTCAACTCCTTCCTATAGAAATGTACCTACCATCCACCCCCACTCCCACGATCACTTTCCCATACCGATGCTAAAGACAAAGCAACATCATTGGATCTCAGAGACTTCCGACCACAGAAAAGATCTGTCATTGCTTTCAGTTTCTCATTATCAAAGTAGGTACTAGTTAGTCAGTTCTTTCATTACAGCGTACCCCTACATGGCCAGGGCAGTAGATGCACACTTGTACCTGAAAATTCGAGGCTTCTATGGAGGATTTCCATTTATGACGGTGCCATTCACTTTGGACCTTCCGAAGCATGGATTGTGAGTCTGATACAATAACTACGCATTATTAATGAAGTTTCAAACAGCCACCTTAATGCTGCAGTAGCCTCTACCACCATTCTCATGCTGGGGGTTGTTATCATGTAAGCACCTCTATGTTCAGCGACCATTCTGCCCTTTACTCTAGTAGAAAAGACTCACCCTGATTTTCCACCACAGATTACAGGCCCATCAGTGTACACAATGGCATCATCATTCCCAGCATGATCATTTATCAGCTGATCAACTTCCAGCTCTGTTCTCCCTTTGGCCCAAGTTCTGCATTCTCTACCAAAGCTGATGATGACGCTGGTAGCTCGTCCAGTTCTCACCTAACTTACTCCACTCTTCCCCCTTGAATATATTTTCAAAAGTGGTCTTCTGTCTAATAGTTGCCTCTATCTGCGCCATCCAAGACATATCTTCTTTCTTGCGCCTTTGATGTCAGCAACGTTTCCATGCAGGGCATTTCTTTTGTCGGTGGTTACTCGCATATAAGCTTTTGCCTGGGCCATTGCATATCTGGATCTAATTGACAGCAATCCGAGCATCGTTACATTGTGGGTATCTTGCGTACAGTCCAAGGTTTTATGCATCCCTTCATTTTGAATGCGTTCTATTTGTTCACACTGTGTTACTGGCAATGTGAGTATTTTCAGTCTATACACGATTACCGATACGACCAGCTGATGATACAGGATAAATAGGAATCTCTGCACCGGGAGCGCTGCGGCCATTGTTTTTAGGGCTGCCAGTCCTCTCCTGCACTTCTCTATAATGTGATCAACATGGTGCTTATACGATAACCTGCGGTCAAATGTTACTCCAAGTGTAGCGAAATCTGTGAGATAATCGCTTATTTCAGTAAGATTTTAGTCCTATAATAATAAATACACCAGCTATCAGGTGTCTGACTATTTTCATCTTCAACGCCAGTAGAGCGCTGCCTTTTGTGCAGTGGAAATGCTTAAAAAATGACCCGCCGTAAAAATCTAACTCGCTTTTAGTTTCGGTTTCGAAAACGTACAATGATCATTTTAACATCTCGCCGATCTGCTGCACGAAACGGCGGAAAAAAGCTTGTAATTAACGATTTGCCAACTGTGTGACCAAACTGGCGTTTGAATTAACGTAATATGTTAACTTTAACACTAAAATTTGTAATAATTCGGACATTTCCCAGTAGTAAGAACAAGACGATTGTAATAATTAACGCCAACACTACCAAAGTTTTGAAAAACCCATCTTCGCTCTGCAAGCGGTCTCTTTAATATATACACGCTGTGGGCAAAGCCAGCAGAGACAAACACACAGACAGTTTTCCATTCCCTCCTAGCGGTAATATTCTGACGTCACTCAAACTAGTTGGTTATTTGAATAACAGAGACAGGGGGGAGGGGGGGGGGGAAGATGGCCGACTTGTGTAAAAGTTATATTTCGATTGACAGTGACAAAACTGAAAATCTAAACCATACTGAAACTGACAATAAAAATCATATAGTAGTATAGCTTAGTGTCCTCTGAGCAAAAATATGTTTTTAAAAAATATGGTAGTCCAAGTATTAGCCAAGTTATTGAGACAATACTAAATGTCTAAGAACGCTTCGACGGACAGACTGTTGTTCTTGCTCGTTACACATAACGTTATTGGGGACGCTAGTTTAAAAAAAAAGAGGCATTGGAGTAATTCAAATCCTATTGGTTGGTATAAGAGTATAGGAGTAAAAGGGGGGGGGGGGGGGGGAATAGGAAAATGTAACTAAAACTAAACATCTTTTTCTATTGGCATAACTAACGCAGACTGACCAATGGACTAAGAGGCACATAGTTTGTTTGGAGTTTTGGTTTTGTTTTTTCAAACTAAATTCAAAAAGAGGTATGAGTGCCTGCTTTCATTGGTCGGCTCTAATAGATATTGGCAAGAGGCATAGTGGTCTCGTGGCTATTTGACTAGAAAATTTTATACAAACAACTACGTTGAGAGCAGATGTGATAAATTGTAAAATTAACTACTAATTCACAATCTGGACAAGGCAGAGCAAAACTGAGGCCATATTCTTTGCCAGTCAACGTTATTTGTGACATATTTCTTTGAACTAGTGGTAAGAATGCTTTATGTATTTACATGCTTGATTAAAACTGCACAAGTTAGATACTGCTGTGGGAAAAGTGAAGGACATGCCGGGAGCAAACATTATTGAGTCCTCACATTGAACTGTATTTGACTGTTGCATATTATTATGATTTTGTATAAACTATTTTGTATTGGAAGATGTTAGGAAGCCTCAGTGTTCCATGAACACTCTTTAACATGCCTAGAGCGTTTATAAGTTAGAAAAGAAAAGGAAAATCATATATAAAAGGAGATGTGGTTACTCCACGTTATTGTATTGAAGCAAACTAGGTAAACGTACAGTGGCGTATCTGCCATAGGGACCTGAGGTGTGGTCACAGAAAGGTGTGAATCATATAATTAGGGGCTGATGTACATGAATGCACACGAGGCTGACCCCATACCGTCATGTATACATAGGGATAAGAAGTTGGAATCAGATATGAAAAGGCCATGGTGTCTTTTTATTGCAGAGTTTTTATTTCCTGTTACCATCCGGTGACAGGAAACCTGATGAGTGAGTGAAAAGTCTCCATTTAAAAGTATATGCTATCAGCTGATAGCCTGAAGGAGCTTGTGTGTGGGTGCTGATCTATTATATCTGCAACGACATCCTGACTTATTATCGTCATACCAAGAATCCCAGGTGACACGTTAACAGCTGGGACATCTGACACTTCAGCATAATAAACTTGTTCTTATTAAAATAAAACTGAAGTATATGGGGAATGACGAAAACAACAGCTCCTCATAACCAATGACCAACACTAGCAGTTATTAAAGTTTAGTCTGTGAATAAACCTACAGGAACTCTATATAATAACATTACATTCATAGGACCAAGAGTCCATACTTTTTTAGTTAAAGCATTATATGTAAATATATTTCCTCATTTTCAAAGACCTGTTCAAAAGAGATGGCGGGACAGACAGATTAAATTGTACAAAGAAAAAAACATTCCAATTTTAAAAGAAAACTTTAACCACAGTCTTATTTATTTTCTTATAGTGAGTTAAAGTGTATTGTGTTGATGTACCATCCTTTTCATTTCACCCCTAGACACTAGAGACATCATACACCAGCCACTAGAATCAAAATACGGACTGTGTGAGATCTAGGGAGGTAGCGTTAGGTTCCCTGCTAATATATATCATCATCATCATCATCTTTTTTAGAGTCAGGGACCTATATGTGCTTGACCTCACACAGTTGACACAGACACAACTATCTTTCTTGTTAGGAATAACATCTTAACCTCCCCAGCAAAATTACATTTGCTACACCAAGGTACTTCAGCTTGTCTTGCCTTTCAATTATCTTCCCACTGAAACTAATGTCTGGATGATCTGATAGCAATATGGAGTTGTTCAAGGAGTACCACAGCACATAGACATTGTTGGCATTGACCATGGAGACCGTTTCCTCGCACCATTTAAACTCCTCCTTTAGTGTCCCATGTATGCTATTGACTATTTACTGTCGGTCAGAACCAATCCTGTATATGAGTATGTCATCTTTGTGGTAAAGTGGGATATTATAAATATTTATAGGGGACTTAGTGTACTGACTGAGATCAGCTGTGAAGGTATCTGTATCTAATAAGGGTAGTGTATTACAGATGACCTTACTTGCTACCACATATTTATACCTCAGTCAGAATTATTCTGGAATATTGTGATGACTACGTTGAATGTCTAGGGTATGTATATGATGACGTGTAAGTCACAACAACAACAGACAGATAAACAATTTAATTTATTCCACCACACGTGACAACACTGTGACACTCACACACATTTAACACTCTATAAGACTATTCTTAAATGAGGCACTGGTAAATTTTCAAATATAAATATGTATTAATTACTGTCACTAATATATATGTGTCCTGATTCAAATACAAAGTGAACCAGGAATCACAATCAATTTTAATTACAAGTTATATGTACAGAATTTATCAATATGAATCTTGTAGTGACATATTTTATTAATATTATCCTATGTGTGTCAGTTGTGTAGTAGTAATATGAGGTAATACTGGTTTTGTTTTTTTCAAGCTATGTTGTTATTTGTCATCATGACTTCAAGTGTTTGTTTCTGTTGGAACTAGTATTGGAGATGTTCTCAGTTCCGTTCATTAAAACAATTAATTTCCCCTCTTATTTTTATACAATGTCAGTTTAAGATGGGGTTACATAATGTTGAGCTCCGCTGGCCACATAGGCTTATCTTTCGTGATGGCGGCAGGAAAAGACTCATCTGCTCGATTGCTCCCCTGTGTTCTGGAGACACCTCACTGTTTGCTATATGGACCAAGGAGTATGCTGTCCCCTCTGGATTCAGCAAAGCTCTGACCAGGTGCTGCTCAATAACTTTAGGACCACAGTCCCACAATTCATGGAAATAATACAGAATTACGTTGACTGGCAATGAATATAGCACAATTTCGATCTGCCGATGTCCCAGGCTTTTATTTAGAAAAATATGCACTGGCGCTCAACGCACTGGTTCTGTAGTAAGTTTATTTGCAAATGTGGTGCTGACCTGACGCCTCTGATTGACTATATTGGCAGGTCTAACCAATCATGCCATGTTTACACAGCTTTTCAAAAAAAGTACTCCTACTCACGTTTCCCCTAACAACAAAGAAGTAGTATTTATAGTCCGACTAATCGTGTTTAGCCTTACATTTATTTTCCGCCAATCAAATAGGAGGTAACGTGTCAGCCTATTTCCCGTACAATGGTGTGTTGAAAATCTGCCACTGAGCGATTCTGATTTGGGTATTGTCTGACATCCCTCACTATTTCTTTTGGCTATAATTTGTTATTTCCTAGACTATTTGCGTAACGTTTAACATATTATTTGTCAGCAAGTCCTAAGGAACCCAAATATACAAATTTAAAGGAGCTAAGTGGCGGCGTTCAAAATATGTATTTTCTTCTAGGATAGTCGTGCTGTTGCCACATCCTCACTTCCAAACTTTAGGGTGTCTGCTGTACTGTCGTACTAATGTCAGGATTTCAGACATAAAACAGTAGAATGTCATGTTTCCTAATAAGCGTTTTGTAAGTTTTTTAAAACCTAACTCTCGTTTTATCACTGTCGATTTGAAAAAAAGCTAGTGCTTGTGGCCTTACACGCGTGATGGCAGCAATTGTGTATCGTGCGACTGTGGTAGTATTGCCTGCGTTCCGGCTTTCAGCCTCTCCCTTTCTTTCTATCTTTAGTCCATCTGTCTTTCGTTTTTTTGGTAACGTAGTGTATAAAATGACATGAATGGAATTTTAAATCTAGGTCAGCTGCGTATCTCAAGGTTTTTCTTAGAAAGGCAGTACACGTTTTATCGTAGAAGGCGGGTATTGAAGCAGTAGGCTTTTACTATCAACGTGAAACGTTACAATTTGCAGACGAAGTGGAAAACAAGGGGGATTTCGAGTACAGTCATTGTGACAGCACTGTTCTTTACCATTCTTCTTTCCTTTTATTGAAGTTATTTGTTAGGCTTTACATTTACGTTTTAATTTATATATGTGGATTAGAATTTCTCACGACAAATCCTCCCCACTTAAAACAGACGTTATATGTCAGTCTATAATTCTATATACACATAGAGAAATTTATTATTTTTCCTGGGGTTTAGGGTGATTCTCATCACACGGATGGCGGCTTAAAAAATCCGCTCCCAGATTTGTTTTTCCACTTATATACTCTATGCTAAACTCAAATGGCTGCATCAATAATGACCAACGGAGTAATCTCGAGTTCTCATGCCTAGCCTGTGCATGAAACGACAAAGGTTTGTGATCCGTTTGCAACTTAAATGCCTTCCCATACAGATAAATATTGAATTTCTTTATCGCCCATATTACTGCAAGACATTCTTTTTCGCTAGTTGAGTAATTGGTTTCAGCTTTATTCAACTTTCTGCTAGCATATGCCACTGGGCTTAATTCCCCATCCAATGCATCTGATCTCTGTAGCAGAGTTGCACCTAACCCAATATTAACGTCTTTCTTGGTTTGTGGTCTCGGGGCTTTCTTTAGTTTCTCTAAATTCTTTGGGTCAGGGGTCATGTTTCCCTGATAAACTGTGTGTCCCAAGAATTCCAATTCTTTACATCCAACGCAACATTTGGTTGGTCGGGCGGTTAAATTCGCTTCCCTAAGTCGATTAAACAGCATGTTCAGAGAGTCAATGTGTTCCTCAAATGTTTCGGTTGCTATAAGGATATCATCCATGAAATTTGTGATACATGGATTATTCAGAGGGTCCAATAATTTTCTCATCATTCTAGAGAAGACACTAGGCGCATTCTTCAATCCAAATGGCTACTTACTTACTTACTTAGTCGTTCCCCTTCTACCGTGAGGTGTAGAGGTCAATCCAAATGGCAATCTATTAAACTCATAGTGTCCTTCTGAGGTACTAAAAGCTAGGTATGGTCTAACCTCAGGCTTTACTGGAATCTGATAGTATCCTTTACTTAGATCCACTTTTGAGAAATATTTAGCTTTATTTAGTCTGGCAAACAGCTGATTTGTATCCGGCAATGGATCCACCTGTCCTTCTGTAATAGCATTCAGTCTCCTGTAATCTATACAGAGTCTATGTTCTCCAGAGGGCTTCCTTAGGAGTACAACACCGGAACTATACGAAGATTCACTGTGTGAAATAATTCCTTCCTTCAACAAATAGTCTATCTCTTCCTTCAAAGCTTTCTCCTTAGCAAAAGGAATCGAATAGGGTTTCATACAGACAGGTGTGGGGTCTATCAGCTTCATATCATATTCCAATAAGTTTGTATGTCCTGGTCGGTCTTTTAACACCTCTGCATGATTATCTAGAACCTGTTGCACTCTCTCTTTCTGAGTTTTCGTTAAATGTGTACTGATTTTCACCTGTGCCGCTGTCTCACAGGGGTGTAATGGATATTCAAATGATGAAAGTGGTTCCTTTTTCATCTCCATGGCGATGGACAAGGTCAACAAGTGTGTCTCTTCCTGATGTTCTCTTTCCGAATATTTCTTCAGGAGATTCACATGATAGATTTTTTCTTTCCCCTTCTTATCTATCTTATAATTTGTTCTAGACACCTTCTCTAGAACTGTATATGGACCTTGCCATCCAATCTGTATCTTATTCTGACTGCCGGGGAGAAGAAGCAGTACCTTCTCTCCCACAGCCAAATCTCTGTCTTTAGCTTTCCTGTTATAATAGGCAGCATGTTTCTTCCTGGCTTGTTTCAAATTTTCATTGGCAAGTTTCCAGCCAGTTTTTAAACGAGTGGTCAGCTCATTCACATATTGGTATGAGGATGTAATATTTTCCTCTGCCTTTTCATCAGTCCACGTTCTTAACAGAGCTTTCTCAGGATCGACATCAACGTGCCATTAAATCTTTAGACTTGGCCGTTCCCTTGGGGTGGTACACACTACAATGGAAGTGTTTGGCCTGGAAGATCCTGAAAACTTCTTCAGTTAGTTTCCCCTTGAACTGAGAGCAATTATCAGTCAAGATTTGATTGGGAAAGCCTAACCTTGTGAAAATTGTGAGCAATGCCTCTGCCACATGTTTAGAATCAATCGATGACAGGGCTACCGCCTCTCCCCACATAGAACAAGTGTCCACCAGAGTCAGAATGTAGCTGTTCCTTCTCTTGGTTCGGGTGAGAGGTCCCACAAGATCCACGGCAACTCTCTCAAAGGGTGTTCCCACTATGGGCATTTCCCCAGAGTTGCTGGTGCAGTCCAATGTTTAGGTGCTACTCGTTGGCACTCTGGACAGGATTTTACATATCGTTTGATATCTTCAGTTATTCCTGGCCAGAAATAGTGACAAGCTATACGCTGTCCTGTTGCGCTGATCCCTATATGACCACTGAAGGGAATCGCATGCCCTAGTTCCAACACTTTAGTCCTATATGAAGTGGGAAGGACCAGCTGTCCGTGACCATTGGATTCAGATCCAGCCTTCCTATATATCAGCTTGTTCTTCATATAAAATTCTCCCTTGCCTGGAGGTGTATGAGATTTGGGCAACTTCTTGAAACACGGCTTGAGTGTTTTGTCCTCAGCCTGTGCCTTCCTCATCTCATCTGGATGAGTATTTATTGGATTATCCTCCTCCTTTTTAGACTGTGATCTGGTCTGCACTGTTGCCAGTATCACAGGTCTCTTGGGATTCCCCAAGAAGACATATCTACACCCCAATATCAGAGGGTAGATTGGCTCATTTATCACTGCTGCTTTTATGATTCCTTCCACATATCGCGTTTTCACCTTTATCCGGGCGACGGGAAGTGTCATGGTAGCTACATCCTTGGTTGCAGTTTGAATCTCCACTGTTTCTGTGGTGTATTGATCGGCCTGCACCAGGTGAGAACTCACAACGGAATCGTAATCTAAACCGGTATCATATAAACACCTTATAGTGACACCATTACAGATGACATCTTCACATACTGGGGGATGGTATGGTTCCTGTAGTTCTGCAGGTTTGACCTTTTTTCCCTTTTTCCCAGATGTCATAGCAGCACAATGAGGAGGTTTCCTTCTACAATGGTCAGTGTCATGATTGTTCATCTTACAATTTTTACACCACCTTTTTCCTTGGTTGAAAGATTTTCTTTCTTCATATTTCCTTTCATCGAATTGTGGGAATTTATTTTTATTTTCATACCGTGGCCTATCAAACTGGTGCTTACCTTTGTTTTGATCCCTAGGATCAAATTTATTAAAGTTCTGTGGTGCCCTAAAATTTCCAACTGTTTCTTTTTGTTACCT